>JAZHYW010049573.1:0-71758 GCA_037355805.1 Ixodes ricinus | reverse complement strand
TCTCCGCTAAAAGAGAAAAATCTAAGTCCTTCTTCCTGACAGTTTCAAGGCATGCTTGAATTCTGGAGTCGAGCAGACGACGTTCGGCCTGCTCGACCATCCTGTGACCCTCAGTGGTATGGACCAGGCGTTTCAGGCGGAGACTCTTCGGGACTAGCCGTAGTTCCTTGCAAGTCTTGTTGAACGTGAGGTGGGTTTTGACGGTAGAGATGGAGTTGTAGAGGTGAACATATCGCTTGGTTAGAGTTTCAACTTTAAGTCTCAACTATTGTAAGTTGTGTTTTTTTTTTACATTGCACTTCGAATTGTTTTAGTATCAAAAAAGACAACCGCTCATTGGAATAACGCAAAAACGTGTAGCATTATATTGTTCTGGAAGGTTTCTGTCTCAACGACTAATGATACTCGGGCATCGCCTCCACAGTGGCCATACTTAGTCGCATTATAAAATCAAATCAAATCAGTTTATTTCCGCCTTGTATAAAGAAGATGAAGGAGCTGTGGAAAAAACTACAGCATTGCAGCATGAGTCCACAGACCCTTAATATTGGCAGCTAAGCAGCATCGTGCTAAAGTATTCACAAAGAGAAAAAAAAAACAAAAAAGGCAAAAAGAAAAGTAGTTTTAACAAAACATTGAAACACACTCACAAAAAAAAAAATCAGTTGTGATTATCAGCCCAGACACCCGTAGAGTATTATACAAAAAACCTGTGAGCTTTTTCTTTCTTTTCTTTTTTATTACTGATGTGCTTCATAGTGCTTATGAACACTGAACCTTCCGGTGCGTTCGATCCTGAAGCCGGGGTAACACTGCTCATACATCATACACAATGCAGTTTGCAGACACGAGTCACCGCAACATCCGTGGTTCGAATGCCGCGTGCCGCAAGTTTTCTCCTGGAACTTTCGAACTCCTTGAACATTCGAAGCACGAATCTTGCGGTGACTCGTGTTCGAATCTGGATGCAGACTGTAATTTGAATGATGTATAAGCAATATGTGACCACAGCTTTAGGGTGTTTGTAGTGCTTGGTTGATTGCGCTGCACTGCGCTATTTTCTCATGGTGGAACTTTACACTCTGTTTCACTAGTTGTGTGCAGTGTAGGCGAAGGCAACGCCAGGCGAAGAGAGAAAGGGCTAGCACAAGGAAGGCGGGATGGGAGAGGAGGGCCATGGAAGGTGAGGGGAGAAAGGCAGAGCACTAGGAACGTTAGAGAGGAGAGGAGATTTCTCTCTTCCTCCCCAACCCTCATAGAGCTTTCCCTTTCTCCCCTCGCCTGGCGTTACCTTCGTCTGTGCTGCACGCAACTAGTGACACGGAGTATAGTGTGGGCTGTCTGCTGACAAACTGATTCGATTGATTTCCCTAGCCACCCTATTGAAAAACCTCATATGTATGATAACTTTTTGTGTCCAATAAACAGATATGAATTATACAAGATATATAAGAAGATATAAGAACCATATAAGAACCCTATAAGAGCTATATAAGAATTACATAAAAATGTTCTTATATGTCTTATATAGTTCTTATATGGTTCTTGTATATTCTTATATATCTTGTATGATTCATATGTGTTTATTGGACGCAATAAATTTCTCATACAAATGGCTTTTTCACTAGGGCATTGCTATGCTCTGTTTTCAATTACGATGAACAAAAGCTGGCCGGGTCTTAAAAAAAAAGAAAAAGCGACGAAGAAATGGAAAACTAGGCAGCGCCATTGGATCAGCATTGTGCCGCAGCGCAAGGGATGCCTCTGTTGTTTGTTATGCCACTGATCGACGGGTCATGTTAACCCAAGCAGCAGAAGGCAGAAATCACCCAGGTTGGATGATTTTAGGTAAGACTGAACAGTGGGTAAACGGTCGACATTTCTCATTCACTTTATATTTTTATATGCCATCGCACAATTTATAGTTTAAACGAATTCAAAATTATTTTGCATAGAAAAGACCAGAACATCTCCGGACAAAAAATCTCGTATATTATGAAGAGCTATAGGTTGTCACTCGCATTTTACGTGCACCGCCGGTGTGGTCATGTTCGATAATAAATAAATTAAGTAATAACACTAGAGAATTGTAAAAAAGAGTACCAAAATGGTTTTAAAAAAATAGCGTCGTCACCATTGCGATTGCGCCAAACCCAAACCGCGTTTCGGATTGGCGCATGCCGACGGCGATATTTCTTTGCACGCGCACAAATGCGGGTACGCTATTCTAAAGCATGCGATTAGGAGTAGAACAATAATTTTGAGGAACAGTGTCCGGGTACAGGTCAGTTTTTCTAAATAGTATTAGGGTTTTTTATATTTAATAAAAACCCTAAAACATGGCACCATGAGTGATTGTCTGCGAACTTTAAAATATTGGCACACAAACCCGTGATCAATACCCCAAAAACAATTATGGCAAATTGCTAGGCCAATTGTGTTACATTCGTAAAACCTTCTAGCATCACACACATTCATCGATACTCTTACTTTCCAGACACCAGACACGTACGTTCACAGTGCTCTTCATCAGATAGTTTGACGTGTACCACGTGTAGACTTGATAATTATTCCTAGAGTGAAGCGATACTACCGCTAATCGGACTGATAAACCTGGTGATCATCCAGAGCCTTCCATACCCTCAAGCTCCTCTCCCTCAGTGTGCACAGGTGGTCGAGCTTCTCCTCGCCTACCCCCCTGGTCGCCTGACCTCCCCGTTAGCCAATCAGCCTCGAGCACTTCACTCCTCCTCTCCCGGCCGTAAACTAATCAGTTTCGAGCCTCGTGGCCACGTTTTTATCTGGGATTCACGAAATGCCGAATGCCTAGTCAAAGTACGTTTCACATTATTAGCGGCTCAACTCACGGTAATATGTGAAAAGAGTTGCTAATAATGATTAAAAAAAAAGATGTGTGGTGACTTGCTGGAAAGATACTCGCTTAATAATGTGGTGTGGGTTTGATTCCCACTGACACTTTTTTGACTGCATGCCCCCCCCCCCTCACTCAAAACCAATCAGTAGCCTCACGGCCACGCTTTTATCCGGGCTTCACGAAATGCCGAACACCAGCCAACGAACGATTCACATCAACAATGTTTTCAATACTTCGCTTCAGCTTAGGTCCAGACGCAGCCGACGCTACGGGGTAATGGGACCAATCAAGCAGCGTCAAAAGAGCGAGTCACTAGGCCTTTTCTGTCTAAGATTGGTTCAGCGATAGTAGAACACGTACAGAAACGTGACGAACACCAAGATGATACGGTTTTGACATTGTCTGATTGACCCATCAGCTCGTAGCCTTGGCTGCGTCTGGACTTAAGGTTAAATAAAGTAAAACAGTTATTAAAACTTTTTTATTTCTTTCTCCTATGTCACTTTACATGGGTCTCTATTCCCATGCTGCATATATGATGGGGGAATGAGATACAGCCCCTCTTCCGAGCCCTTTTTGTAGTCTACACAGAGCCTTCCTGCCTGTGTAAACATTACCCGATGTGCAGTGGCGTTACAAACACCAGAAGCAACCCTTGAGCGGGAGCCGATACTAAAAGCGCGAGCATTTGACTCTGAACAGTCCTTGCAGGGCACGAGCGCGCATTCTTGGCGGGGCCGCTGAAAGCCTAGGCCTTGCTCTTGTAGCTTCAGCTACGCTCACATTTAAATTGAGGCAGAGTATAACTTTGCACTTCGTCCTTTTTTTTGTTATTTTTTGTGACACAACATGCTTAGACGCTTTCAGCGCGCGCCAAATTGAGCCGCCATAGCCGACCTTCTCTTGTCTTACCGAGATGCAGAGCCACTGAAGCGGGCGTTGACGAGTCTTCACAAGGGCCAGTGCTCGGAAGAACGACACGGTAGAATCTAAAATGGCAATGGAGTGTCCTGCTGTGGTAATAATGAAGTGGAGGGAACGGAATAATAGGGAGCAAAAACTGAAGATCGGTTATGGCGGCGCCCATGTATAGAGCTGCCTGAAAGCGTCTATTGTTCCTGTTTCATCACTCCCGCCATCTGTCGGGGCATAAGATTGTCTAACGTCGCCAACTCCTTTTGTCGGTTTTACCTTAGATAGACCCCAGAGGATGCTCCAAGCAATGCAATTAAATCCAATACCACGTGAGTGTCACGTGAACTTCGAGAGGGTCGCAGTGGCGCGTTGTCATTTGAAACTTTGAATTGGTTGAGATGGCTTGTAACTTCCGCTAGGAACCATCGTAACAGACATTTTGCTAATGGCGAATTGCAATGGTCGTTTCGGAGCGGGCCGGGATCGACTTCTTTGGAGCGCGCCTATTTTATTGGGCGATCGGGATCGAGATGGTCGTGTTCCACTCGTCGTTTTGAATCAGCTCCCAATCCAAATCTCCATCCGGATCCGAGAAACGTCGCACCGCCAATTTCGGCGGATTCGACCTGAAGCCAGCCTGGCCAGCCCTCAGCGCGCACACGTGACTTCCTTTCTCGCCGGGCATTTCGCCTCGGAACAATTCGTAATGGCCGCTCGCGAAGTGCCGCCCGCTTTACTGCAGCTGCTTCTTGAAAACAATTTTTCGTCGAGCAGCAGCTTCCCCAGCAGCAGCGGCTCCAGTAGCATCGACGACAAGGATTACGTTTATGTCCCGTATGAATTCGACTGCCTTGTCGGACCTCCGCGGAAGAGGTCGAAAATGGAGGCGTACTTGGACACCGTTCACGAGTATTCCGATGAAGAGGTCAGTGCGCTACGCTTATGCACATCACCTATCGATACGCCTCTTTCACATCATGATTAACTTCGCTCGTGCGTT
Source organism: Ixodes ricinus (assembly GCA_037355805.1). Taxonomy (NCBI): domain Eukaryota; kingdom Metazoa; phylum Arthropoda; class Arachnida; order Ixodida; family Ixodidae; genus Ixodes; species Ixodes ricinus. The sequence goes on along the minus strand of JAZHYW010049573.1, from coordinate 66,968 downwards.
GTACATGTGTTGTTAGCGCCGCGATTGCATAAACACGTGCTTCGAGATTCGGGATAGTGGGAGGTTCCCGGGATCCCCGACCCTCCTACAGGATTCCCGGGATCCCCTGACCACTCCTACAGGATCCGCCGATCCCTTATACTTCGTTTCATCTGAAGTCCAGACGCAGCCGATGCTACAAGCGCGAGCTCCAAGCTTTTAGTGTCCCTGCCAAGCACGCGCGCTCGTGCAGTGAAATCACTGTTCAGGGCCACATGCTCGCGCTTGTAGCATCGGCTGTGTCTACTGTCTGGACTTAAGCTGAAACGAAGTATAGTAGTGGTCATGTTCCACTGGGGATCCGGAGGCGGAGCGAATCCGTTCGGATCGCCGCGCTCTCTCGCTCGGATCTGGCCTACTGATCCCGGCGCGTTCCAAAACGACCAGTGGAAGTCGCCATAAGTTACCCAAACCCCAAGGAGCGCGCGCAGTGAAGTAACACGCGCTGCGCGTGCTGCCTTCTGCAGCAGTATCTGTTCCATAGCCAGAAATTCGCGACCGGCGCTTCTATACTCTGTTTCATACTTAGCGTGCAACGCTGTCTAAGCTACTGGCGCGAGCGTGGGGCTGATCTCGTTGACCATTTTCACGCGTTCTCGCGCAAACACAACCATAGATGAAGCCACGCCCTCGCGCCGGTAGCTTTGACAGCGTTGCACGCTAAGTATGAAACAGAGTATAGTTCACTGACCTGTCCCCACGTAGCGTATTCACCTTTAACTTTTACGCCGTGTGCGAATACCCGCCAAAGCGGAGTTTGTGCTGATTGGAAAATATAAACAGTAACTTCAAAGTTAAAAAATGATGAGATAATGGGTGTCTTGCGATCGCAACATACTGATAACATTATCATTCTCCCTTACCATTCCAGGGCGACACCGCGACCAAAGGAAAAACATCGAAACTTCTAAACAATTTCGCAAAGGTCATCGCAAGCATTTCTATAGTTATTATAGTTGACTTGGAGTGGGATATAGCTATAGTCGGTAACAGGTCAAGAACGAAGTGGAGCTCCTCCACCCCTTTCCACTTCAGCGGAGCGAACGGTGGAGAGGAAGTCGTCTCCTCTCCACCGTTCGCACCGCTGAAGTGGAAAGGGGTGGGAGGAGCTTCCACTTCGTTCTTAACCTGTCACCGACTATAGGTACCTTCAGAGATAACTGCGCTTTGACTTGTGAGTGAGTATAGGCCTTTTTCACAAGGGCGTCGCCATCATTGAATTTCGTCATTTTCACTATGGGCGAAAACATTGTTTTGCGTCGCCACGCCAATAGAAGACATTTAGGATATTGCCACACGCGCCTCCGGTTGGTCAATGTCAACATTGACCAACCCATAACCGCGTTTATGCGGGATAACAAAGAGGTTAATGCGTCGTGTTCTTTCGAAACAATAATTTCATAAGTTCAAACGAATGTTGCGCAAATAGATTTTAGGTTTTGCACTTCACTGCTCTGGCAAGGTACAGCTTGTACTGTGTACCATAAACAGGAAAAGCACACCGCCTTACAAAGCTTTGGTTGAGAAGAGAGACATTTCTTCCTTACCACACGGCAGTTTTGCCTCTAACGGCTTGAAGCCTCACACCGCCTTCCGCACTGCGCAGTTTCGTTCGATCCAATCCGATCCCTAATATAGTTTGGCAGTGAGGCAGTCCATTAGACATCAACGTACGTCAGGTTTAGACGTCCATGGACCTTGCCAGGAACTTGCTGACATTTTTACATTCATTTCAGCACCTTGCACGCTGCAAAACTCTTCTAAGTGCCTGAGAGCAAGTCCCAGTTCTGGCTTTGACGAACACACGATGCTCACGTCATAGCAATAAGCTTGTACATTGATGGGTGACACATCTAGCTTGGCTCCCTATATATTTTTGGTCGTGTAGATTGCCTTGCAAAAAGGCTCGAGGCACAATGCGAATAGAACGGGTGACATCGGACAACCCTGTCTAACCAAAGACGATATCGTGCTTATGGCGGACTCCCTGCAGGACGTATACAGGCCCTCATGACAGTGTGGGCAAATGGGGGCGGCCCTGGTGCTGGCATTCAGCGTCCAGAAATCGGCACCTATGAGCTTCGGGGGTGGAAAGGAACTCAAGACCGACGACCAGACCATCCAGTGTAACCCGGCACCATGACAGAACAGCACACGACAAAACAGCACGGCGTCAAAAGGGCACAGCGACAGAACAGCACGCGTCAACACAGCACGGCGTCAAAACATCACAGCGACAGAAGAGCACGTGCCAGAATAGCACAGCGTAAAAACATGCCTCGTGGTTTTCGGTGTTGTTATATTTTGTTACCTATATTGTAAAACCTTCCCACCAATAGAACCTTCCCACCTTCCTATGCCAATAGAGTTGAATCCCTTGTCGTTTTCTTGCGATTGACTGTCAATTCGTTGAGGTTAGTTTATAAATTATAACCATACAAATGCGCCGCCCTCTTTACCGACCGCAACTGAAAGAAATAATAAACATCACAATGGACGAAATTAGAGGAAAGTCTAAAAACGGTTTATTTGACATGCGCTCTTGTTTTGCGTATATATTATATGGAGTAAGAAAAGCGACAGCCCAGAAGCGTGTCGATGAGGGGCTGTCGCTCGTGTTGCACAAAGTATTCACAATCGCGTACTCTCAAGGTGTTATGTCTTCGGGTGTCGAGTATCAGCACCAACCCATGGAAGTGGGGAGAGCTTGGTGGCTGAAAGGGTACGGCTTTATTGTTTTTATATTTTATATTTATATTTCACATACGCATGCATTTCTATTGAAACGTAGTTTCATTAAAAAAAGAGCACGCTTGCCTTGAACAAGGATTTTATTTCAGTTGCAAAATAGTACGATATCAATCTCTACTAAAGGAGCGATTTTTAAGATGCGCTGAATACCTTCCACTAAAACAAAATATATAAATGAACTATGTTTATTATATTCACAATATCTGTAATGGCTGAAAAGAAAACTATTAAACGTAGTATAAAAAGTTGCAGTGCCCGTGCGTAAAAAAGTACTGTACATTAATACGTTACTTTATTATTATGTATTAGGCAATGGAGGGCTGCATCAGCAATCTGTCAAACATGGAAACATTTGTAGCAGCTTCTGTGATGCGAACAATAAAGATGAAATCTGCCACTTTCAGCGCCAACGAATTAAGAATCAACCGCGAGAAAACGGCAAGGATTCAACTCCATCGGCATGGGGTGGGAAGTATTTATATTATAAGGAGCAAAATATAACGAAACCGAAAACCAGCAGGCACTTTACGTGCCTGTTTTGACGCTGTGCTATTTAATGCGAATAGCATTCTTTGGCTACTTCACGCACTTTTCGTCTATGTATCTATCTGGCTATCTAACCTCTTACGCCGCGGGTCGATAAATAAATAAAAAAGACCGGCGCCGGCTGGGATTCGAACTGTTGACCCTTTGATCAGCAGGCAGACGCGCTAACCACAGAGCTATGAAGGCAGTTTTTTTTTCTTTATTGCAGAGCTATGAAGGCAGTCATTCAACGCACTCAACACTTGTTTATATCTTTTACCATAGGACGCGCTTTACAGCGCTGTGCACTACCGGTGCGCGCGCTCCATGCACGAGGCTCATTCCGCTCTCGTGAGGCTGAGCACGGCCGCTAGCTCACCCTCTCCCGCGCTCGGGAGAGGGTGATGTAGCGGCCGTGCTCAGCCCTCACGAGAGCGGAATGAGCCCTCGTGCATGGAAGCGCGCGCACCGGTAGCTGTGACAGCGCTGTAAAGCGCGTCCTATGGTAAAGATATAAACAACCGTTTAGAGTACCGTTGGTTGAGACTAGCTGAGACGCCAGAAAGTCTGGTCGGTACCATTTTGAGTGTTTGTGCGTATGGCGCGTGCTTTGCTCGCCTTCCTAGTGACACAAACGCACGTGCTGGGCTGCGGAGATCGTGCGCAGGGCTGTGAAAGTGTCAACAAATTTAGAATCGCCTCAAGAGTGGGCTGGCGTATCTAGAGTGTGCCGGCCACCTGACGAACGCGCATAACTCCGCACCGTTTGATGCTATTCGCATTAACGTAGATAATCATTCCCAAAGGATGGGTTCTGCTGATTTTTTGGCACGTGCTCTTCTGTCGCTGTGTTGTAAAGAGGCCGTGCTGTTCTGACGCATGCTGTTCTGCCGCTGTGCTTTCTTGACACCGTGCTGCTTTGACGCGTGCTGCTTTGACCGTGCTTTTTTTTTTCGCGTGCTGTTTTGTTGTGTGCTATTCTCTCGCGTTCTCGTGTAATCCAGTGCCCTGGGAGTAAAAATACAATAACCAGGGCGTGGGGATTCACACGGGACAAAACTACCTGACAGAGCAAGAGGCCACGCTCCAGGCAAAGACAAGCCGCGGAACCGCAGCCAAGGCCCTCTGGGGATATATCCGGTACGAAGTGACCCGTGCAGTGTGGAAGATGGTAGCGGTGCCGGAGCTCGCCTTCGGAAATAGCGTGCTGTGCCGTTCGTCACAAACCCGGGAATTCCTCGAAGTGCGGCTAAGAGAAGCGGGGCGGGCATATCTGGGAGTCAGAATAGGAGCACCGAGTAAGGCCGTACAGGGGGACGTGGGGAGGGCCAGTTTCGATGCCAGGGAGGCCCGAGCAAAGCTGGGTTTCGAGCGGTACCTCAGCAGGATGGGGGAAGGGCGCTCGGCGAGACAGGTGTACAAATATGCACAGTGCGCTGCAATATGAAAGACCCACTGGGAGCGCGTGGCCGTGGCGGTGGCCGGCGGGGGCGCTGCGAGCGCTCCAGGCAGTTCCATTCTGCTTCGAGGGGAGGACGCTCACTCGGGGCTCAGGTAAAGCGCGCGCTTATCAGTTTGTGCTGAGCCCCGAGTGAGCGTCCTCCTCTCGAAGCAGAATGGAATTGTCTGGAGCGCTCGCAGCACCCCCGCCAGCCACCGCCTCGCGCACGCGCTCCCAGTGGGTCTTTCATATTGCAGCGCGCTGTACACCTGAAGAGCATCTGGACCCGATGGGTCCGTCGAACGCGCCAGCTGTCCCTGAGGTATGGTGTCAGTGACCAACTCCTCTACCCGGCCGAAGAACAGCGTGAAGGACAACGGGGAGACATACGGGCCAAGGTGAACGAAAGGCAGACGCAGCGGTGGGCTGAGACGGCGGCACGGAAGTCGGCGAGGACCCCATAGGCTAGAGAGAAGCAGGAGATCAAGGGAGTGGACTTGCTTGATAACAGCAGGGGCAGTGCACTAATTATCGACACCCGAAGCGGGATGCTGTGGACTCGGGCACATCACGCGAAGTACTCAGACGTGGACGTGAAATGCACCGGGTGCGCACAAGGACTCGCTTATTCGGCGGAGCACGTCATACTCGAGTGCGCGGGCCTACAGCTGGAAGTGGCGTGCGGCGGGAACACGGCGGTGGCGCTGGGTTTCCGGGACGGCGACGAGGACAAAGCCGAAGCCGAACAGCGAGCCAGGGGAGGAGGCTCGTCTATATTACCAGTCAGGACAAAAAAAACGAAGACTGGAGTGCTGGTGGTAGGCGGAGCAAGCTGAGAGAATCAGAAAATTATACCGTCGCTATACACTTTTAATGTTTACAAAATCACAGTCCCGCGTGCGGTCTTACGCTCCGCACGTGCGTGTTCGTCGTTTCGGAAAGCGAGGAAAGCACGCGCCATACGCACGAACAGTCAAGATGGCACCGGCCACACGCTCTTTTTTGAAAAGGTCTATACTTCGTTTCAGCTTAAGTCCAGACGCAGCCGATGCTAGAAGCGCGAGCTCCTGGCTTTCAGCGTCCCTGCCAAGCACGCGCGCTCGTGCAGTGCAAGCACTGTTCAGGGCTACATGCTCGCGCTTGTAGCATCGGCTGCGTCTGGACTTAAGCTGAAACGAAGTATAGATCCAGCTAAAGTCACTTAGATCCAGCGTACTATAGTTCGTTTCAGCTTGGGTCCAGACGCAGCCGATGCTACAAGCGCGAGCTCCGGGCTTTCAGCGTCCCTGCCAAGCACGCGCGCTCGTGCAGTGCAAGCACTGTTCAGGGCCATATGCTCGTGCTCGTAGCATCGGCTGCGTCTGGACCCAAGCTGAAACGAAGTATAATTGAGAACCCCGATTCAAAGGGGTTAGCCCTAAATTCAAATGAAAATCATGTGATATGAAGGAAGAATTGCATGCGTTAATTAAAAGGCGAGTTGCTCTATCTTTGGAGCATATCTTAACATAGCCCACCTCGCAGATTCCCAGGATTGAAAATAAAGAAAGAGACATATACCTGATAGAACCCCTTCATTAGATGGACTTGCATTACAGCTATCGGTGTTTGCATCGCGTTCGTCATTTCAGATATAATTCGCATATTATGCTGATTATAGAGCCAATCGTTCGTCTTTTCGATTTGTATGTTTGATGTTTTCTGACGATTGTTCGCAGCGCACACTCGAGGCGCTTAGTCAGTATTTTAGCGAGGATTTTATCATGTAGCGTCAGTAAATAGTCGCCAGCCGATCACGCACTTTCACCGGTAACTCTTTTCGGTACTGGAACTGTAACCGATTGTCTCACGGACGTCGCCAGCTCCGCCACGCACGCGGCAATATCGCATATGCTTCGTTTCACCTTGAAGTCCAGCCGACGCTACCAGCTTAAGACAACAATCAGGCAGCGTGGTGTTCCTCGTGTTTCTGGACGTGTTCTATAACTCCTGAACCAATCATAAACAGAAAAGGCTCGGTGACTTTCGCTTTCGACGCTGCTTCATTGGTCCCATTAGCTCGGATACGTCGACTGCGTCTGGACTTCAGCTGAAACTAAGTTTAGAATCTATCACTTATGACGCGTTTGCACCACAACATAGTTTGCGGTTTTTGAGACGATGATTGTAGTATTATGTTCCCTCTCCGCGAAAAATTACATGTTTCGACTACTCTTACTTGCTTCTCCATCTACAAAATCATACACATGTTATAATAACAGCGTTTGCAATCGCAACGAAATGTCGCGTTTTCATTGGTCACATGCCGTCCTGGCTGACGACACATCGCCGGAGATAATTTCGATCTTTGATAGCTTTTCTAATAGAGAAATTGGCCGCGCGTCGTTATGATTTATGGATTTCTGGGACGCTTATAACCCGCAGAGTGAGTTATCGCCATTATTAGGTGATCCCAGAAACCTCCTCAGGACACATCTAAGTAAGCGACTTCGAAACGCCTTGCCTGTAGTTGTAAGTCTCTACCAGACGTGAAGTGTTTCTGGACGTAGCATTTTTTCTTCTTTGACACTGACGCGTGATTTGTTCGCGTACGCAACATCCCGTCAGCTAAACCGGGCCTTGTTTCCTTCGACCAAGCACAAACTTGTGATCAGGTCGAACACAAATATTTATGTGCTGTTTTGATCGCCTTTTGTTTTTCTCGACCATTTCTTCCACTTTTAGAAAACCTTTACAAAAACATGTTCAGTGAAGCCATTGTTAATTGGCATCTGACCACGCGCTTTTCAATCACTAGAAGGTTACGACAGGGCTGCCCGCTCTGTCACCTATACTTTTGTGGTCTGCCTGGATCCAGTGTTACGAAGAATCCAAGAAAGCGGAAGTGTTCGCGGTTTCCCGCTCCCTGGTCTGGGCACGACATCCGTATCCGCTTCTGCGGTGACGTGTCGTTGTTTTTACGCGACCCTCACAGCTTTTTATGGGTTAAAGGGCTGTTGATACTTCAACGTTGAGCGCAGTGAACGCAGCGTAGTGCAGAACGCGCGCCTTTCATTGGCCGGTCAACCAGAAACTCGATATCTGCGACCAATCGGTATCTGTGCGCGCTGCGCTACGCCACGCCCGTCGACGTTACGTTGGAGTATAAACGTACCTTAAACGTATCTTCGCTGGCTAGGCAGCACTCTCCGGCGTCCAACTAAACCAGGGGAAAAGCCTGGCGCTTCAGTTTGGCAAATCCCCTGACGCTTCTCTTGGCGTCATTTCCTTTGTGCGAGTGGTGAGAGTACTGGATGACCTCTTTTCGAAAGATGAAGATGGAGTACTGGGTGTCCTGTCTTTCGGCGACAGAACTTTATTGATAAGAACGGTCATTTGTGCGAAACTGCGGTACGCGACTAAAATTCCGGTACAGCCACAGGCAATGACACGTAGAATTACGTCCCTTATGTTTGCGTCGTTTTGGGACCAAAAAAACCGAACTTGTTGCCAGACCTACTCTGCGCCTGCCCCGCGATAGTGATGGCTGGAGCATACCGTGTGTATACTCCTTGTCACTAGTTGCGTGAAGTACAAGCGAAGGCAACGCTAAGCGAGAGGACAAAGGGCAAGCACTAGGAAGGCTGGGGACGAGGTGAGAAACCTCCTCTCCTCTCTAACGTTCCTAGTGCTCTCATACTCTCTCGTCGCCCTCCATTGCCCTCCTTGCCCGTTCCGCCTTCGTAGTGCTCGCCCTTTCTGTCTTCGCCTGGCGCTGCCTTCGACTGCACTGCACACAACTGGTGACACGGAGTATATAGTAACTTTTGCCGTTGCTTGCCTTGAAGTGTGTGTTGGACCTGCTGGATGATGTGGGATATTGAGGCCGCGACCTAGCTTTGTGCTGGTTTGGGGCATATACGCCGGGTCCTCGTTCCTCGGGGACTAGGAAATTCGTGTCCTGCGGCAGAGACTCCTTTACCGCAATATGCCATGGTTGTCGCAATGCAACACCGGGTAGCGGAAGTGTTGCCCGACGCCAGTGCCCAAGAGACAGCAGCATCCCGTTTGTGTGCAGCCCTCAGCGTGTCTGACGTGTCTGCCCCACACCAAGCTCATTGTTCCCGGGTATCCTGGGAGAACATGTTAACTTGGGACGTACCACGGCAAGCGGCCGACATTGGCTGGCAATATGGGTGGAATGTTCTACCCACCAAAAATAGGTTAGCACGCTGGGGAGTTTTCGCGACTGATGGTTGACCCCAGTTTGCTTCCCCAGACACAAGTCAGCATGTATTCGACACATCTGTAGACGCGCGCAATTTTCGCCACTGGTTTCACGGACGTTTGGGACCCGCTTCGGCTCCCAAACGCGTGTGCGCAGGCGTTTCGCCAAGCTCGTAGTCATCCTAGACCGCCAAGTTTTGTGGGATTATAGAAATATGGCCACTGTTCAACGCTAGCGTTTTAGGCCGATGTTTCAAATGCTACGAACGCTACGAACAAATATGGAGGACAACCTGGAAAATTCACTTTGGATCCTAGGTGAACAGGAGTTCCACAAATGTTAACACTCTCCGTTTGTTTTTCTTTTTTTTTTGTGAGTGGCAACAATGTTTGCATGTGCTTCACAACTGCGTTTCGCTAAGTAGGATGTAAAGTTAGTAGGCGTGGTCTAGAGCAGCTGAATTTGTAGATGCGTAAATAAGTTATTTTTTCTTATGATGAACTGAAAGTTTTTTCAGACGTCAAAAGACTGGAGCACCGCCTGGTGGCGTTTGCCATAAAAAGTGTGTATACACCATACAAAAAACAAAAAACAGTCTGCGAACAGATTTGAGCGCAAATCACCACAAGATTCATGCTTCAAATGCTGCATGGCAACGAGTTCAAGGAGGAACTTGGCACGCGGCATTCGAACCACGGATGGCTGATGTTTGCAGACTGTCTTTTGTATGATGTATAAGCAGTGTGACCCGGCTTTAGCGTGCCGTCTAAAAGCACAGCTTCACGGCATTTTGACTGAAATGGTATATAAAAGGAGCAATTGTAGGCTTAAAGATTGTTACAACCGATAAACTTTAACTGAAAGAAGAGTGAGCGTTCAGGCAAGCTACTCGATATGCCTGAACCCGAGACCAAGGAGGAAGAGGAAGACACGTAAAGAGAGGGACAGCACACACCGTCTCCGAGCTGCGCATTGCTCGTCGGGGACGTTGTTCCTTACGTGTCTTCCACTTTCTTCCCTATCTTAGGTTCAGTCATGTCGATAAAATAGGGTGCGAACGTATTTCAGTTAGAAAAGAAATATAGAAAGAAAATGCGTATTGAATCAGAGAGGTTAGTCGGAGCTCGAGGCTCTTGCGTCTCTGGCGGGGGAAGGGAGAGCGGAAGTTAATAAGAAGGGCACCAGACAAGAAAATATAACTTTTGAAGAGCGCCGCACGAAACTCTGCCATCGGAGGTCTTGTTTCCCATATCACCTAAGAACTCCTTCCTAAAGTGATGTAATCGCCGGAAGAAACCAGACGTTTGACATTTCCTGAAAGGAAAGTGTGCTTATATAAACACTCGTGAATACTGAATAAAACTACTCGCGACTCGCCTAAAGAGCTCGAGATATTTCGAGCAAAGTTCCCAGCTGTGCAAGTGCTCTTCCTTTTGAAATGCGAGTTTTTTGTAGTTTTTTTTTTTTCGTCCAGGCGGCAGCTTTTTTCCCCTTTGGCGACACCTTTGCCTCCAAAAGAAGAAGAGCCAAAGCGAGGCCGACCGCGAAATGTCAAACACGTAAAAGACGTTGCGTCAGCGGGTCTCCCGCATCAGCGCCGCCAAGCGTGTCACCTGAGATCCGTGTCACGGCACGCGCCCACGCGTCTGAGTGCCACTCTTCAAGGGAGCGTATTGCTCGTGCGTTTCGTAAACCGCGTCAGTTATTTTGGTGCGTTTCTGTGTGTTTGTTTCTTCTTCGCTTCTTAAAGGCTTTCTTCCGGTAAGATAGTCTTCCGCAAAACTTGAGCATAGGGTCGAATTTGCGTACTCGAAGCTGCCCGATTTATAGAAACCTTTCGAAGGTCACGTGCCGATTATTAGAAGGTCGGAGCCACCGCACAATGGCCGAACAACTGACATCGTGGAACGTGCAAGTCATCCCATAAGATAACGAAAGTCCGAGCGCTGCCAACACTATGAGCCGTAGAGCCAGTCAAACGTCACCGAAAGTGCGACGTCACTGCGCTCATCACCTTTTCTGGAGGTCGGTATTTTTTAGCGTGAGCTACACTGGCCGAGGTTGAGCAGTTTCGCGTGGCTCCTGGAGAGCCGTGCTGCGCATGCGCGAGGAGCAGTGACGTCACACGGCGCACAGCTGGCGCGCCGGTGCCGCCGCCGCCGCGCGCGCCTCGCCGGTCTGCGCATTCCAGAGGAGTGACGTCATAGCCGCGGCAGACGCACTGGCGCCGCCGCGTGCCCAGCTGTGCGCCTCCGTTGCGCAGCAGCCAAGTCTGACGCTGCACCGGAGCCGCTTGATAGCGCCTCTCATTTTCTGCGCAAATAAATATACATGTCACATAATGCGTATACCGTGTGTGTGTCATTGAAGCAGCAGTAAGCATGATAATCAAGCTAATCCTAGACAACCAGGAAAGCTAAGAATAACCAGCTGAACCTTAGCTCACGCTACGTATATCCTGGCGTAGCCGAGCTAAGCCACTGCAATTTTTGCTTGTAATCCAACAAAACATATAAATTGTACCGTGACGTTGTGGCTTTAGTCCTTCATTGTGCAGGGATTTCACAGCTGCCAACAGGGGGCAGTCTTTCGAAAGGGGTTTATTCTCCGACGTTGTGCGCAGAAAACGCAGCGTAGCGCAGAACGCGCGCGTTTCATTGGCCGGCGAGCGGGAACTCGATATCTGCGACCCATCAGTATCTGTGCGCGCTGCGCTACGCCGCGTTCGCTACACCCGACGTCGGAATATAACAGAGCCTTAATTATGAACGCGTTGCCAGCAGGATCTCGGCCATGAAGGCCTTCCTGTGTCACGCAGCAAAATATCCCTCCCTTGTCTCTTCCCTAAGATCCTTTAACACCACCCTTAACTCAGATGATCTTAGCTAGTAGAATCCCACCGTTCACCAAACGACATTTCTTTTCTCTTAACATACACCACATCCCTGGCTAAACTGTTCTTTATACGACTCATTTCGAAACCCTTTGCCATAACAGAATAAAATAATCTGCCGGATGATATATCTTGCATAAGTGACCCTGGTATATTTTTTTATGTTGTATCATGTGAAATTGTTATTCAATCAGTTGCGTTGCCTGGTATTGGCCAGCACTCAGCCCACATCTGGAACGGATTGGAATGTTCAATTTTCTTTTGCGTAAGTAGATTTTCCACATGCATGTTTTCCCCCCTTTTTTCTTGTATTGCCGAGGTTTGTGATGCCCCAAATAAAGTCCTTAAAAAACACACAAATAAAAAATACATTAAGTGTGCCGAGGTTTTTGTGATGCCCCATATAAAGTCCTTAAAAAAACACTGAAATAAAAAAAATATATTAAGTTTGCCGAGGCTTATGTGGTGCCCCATATAAATTCCTAAAGGGTATCTGCAAAAAAAAAGTGTTTTTAGAGCGCAGCTCTTAGGCGCCCGTTTCCGGCCTGAGCGGCGTCGCCGTCGCCGTCGGCGTAACCGTGAGGTCACGTGACCCCGCTGACGTCACGTGACCCCGTGAGGTCACGTGACCCCGGTGACGTCACGTGACCCCAGTGAGGTCACGTGACCCCCGTGATGTCACGAGCGTCACGTGACCTCATGGTTACGCCGACGGCGACGGCGACGCCGCTCGGAGGGAGGAGTAGCAGGCAGGATGAGGAGGTGAGGAGGAGGGAGGAGGGGTATACCCTCCCCTCAGAACCCTTCCCTCTTCCTCCTCAAGAGCTGCGCTCTAATTCGGTGTCACAGGGAGTTGTAAAGGGCTTTCATTTTTTAAAGCGCAGCTCTTAGGCGCCCGTTTCCGGCTTGAGCGGTGCCGGCGTCACCGTCGGCGTCGCCGTCACCGTCGGCGTCAGCGTAACTGCGGGGAAAATTTTCCGCTAAATTTAGCGGGGACATTTTGTCGCTAAATTTAGCGGGGACTTATTTTCACTAAATTTAGCGGGGAATTTTTTTTGCTAAACTTAGCGGAAGTCCGCTAAATTTAGCGGGGAATTTTTTCTGCTAAATTTAGCGGAGAAATTTTCTCCTGAACGGGAGGCGAGCAGGAGAGGAGGAGGGGCATCCTCCTCTCCGTACCTTTCCCTCCTCCTCGTCAAGAGCTCCGCTCTAATTCGGCGTTACAGGGGATTGTAAAGTCTATTTTTTTTAAACAGCCTAATTAGGACAAGCATGTCACAAAACAAATCTTCCGCGCAAAGAACCTTTTTGTTAGCAATATTTATGTAACAGGACGTAATTTAGTCGTAGTCAGAATTTCTCCCCATTTGAAACTCCCACTCTTTTGACCCGCACGGAGAGTACGCCCCACCCAATGGCCCCGCCCCTCACTCTTGGATTTGCTCTTGGACTGACTTGGCTGCGGAGTTGAACGACGTACGCAGCGTCTCGACTTCCGGTGCGCCTTGATACGCCGCGGATCAGGGGGAGGGTGGAGGGAGCTAGAGCCGGTTTGCTTTCGTTGTTTTTGTCGGAGAAAATCTGGCAACAACGCACGTTCAACATGGCGCCGATATTGTTTTGTTTCGGCGGGACGCGAGAAGCTCCGCGGTTTGCGAGCACATGTTGCGAAGACGTGACCTAAGAAGTGCCCCTATGATGTTCCCAGAAGACGGAAAGTATCATTCGTAATCGTCGTGTGTGCTTTGAAAGCGAAGGGAGTCACAGGGTCCACGAGTGCGCAACCACAAGCCAAGGTTCACGACAGCGCTGCGTTGACTTCGGCGATCTCGTTCTGTTTGGTGCAACACGGCGATGCGTCAAAGAGCTGAAACGTTCGTGGTGTGTGGTGCGGTTCTTGGAGGTAGAGACCCACACTAACACGGAGCGCAAATTGGTTGGGGGTTGAGGTTCAACAAGTTCAGTCCCGTCGTCGTCAGCTGATCCGGTCCAGCTGGTCCGGGAAGACGCAGCGAGCGTCTTTAAAAGTAAATCTCCTTGTTCCGTTTCAAAATGTGGGATATTCTCGACACATACCGTGTGTAAAAAACTGCGGGGGCGTTTTCAACAAAATTACGCCGTTTTAATTGAACAATGGATTCCGAATTGTTGACCTAAATCTGCCGTTTTTATGCTTTGTGTTTTTGGACTGCGTTTGCACAGCGACGTGTTAGCACAGCAACGCACTCGCTCGAGTCGATGATTCGGTCCTGCAGACGACCGGTTATACCGAATTTCTGGGAAACATGTCACAACCGATATTTTCCTGTAAATCTCGTGTGAGTTAGTTGCACTCATCATGCGGTGTGAATATGGCCAAGATTTCCTACCCGCCCACAGATGCATGAGCTGACACCATTTTTTACGTAGTGAACATAGTGCTTTTTTATTTTGGTAAGAGGCGTTGGTGCATTTATTAAGGTACAATCACTTGAGAGTTCATGAATTGGGGAGGGCGAGCAAGTTTTCCCAATTTTGTTTCATTTCTCTCTGGCACTGCTCCTAGTTTCAAGTTGCAGTTTCAGTAGACATACCTACTAGCAGGTACAAACTGATCTAAAACAGGTAAAAGACTGAAAAGTCAAGACGGTGCGGACTCCGTGTTTCGCGCTCTTCGCAAGGTGACTGGGTAAGTGCTTTTGCGAGGTATGCGTAATATGCAAACGATTGTGTTATGCCCGTCGTTTGCGCTTCCAGCTAGACGAATAAGATGATCTACAAGACACAATCACAAAGCCAAGATTTACGATAACAGTACACATTTACGGTAACACTACACATTCAATTCTATCAACTTTGCGTAAGATGGTTCGGAAGCCGAAAAAAAAATATGTCGGCTAATGCAGAGTTCGGACGTCCGAAGGCTTCTGCGGACAGCTGTTACGTAATAACCTGGTTGTGCCAGGTTTTTTACGTAACAGCTGTGTCTCAGTCGCGGACGTTCGGTGCACCCGATACGAATCTCAAAGGCCTCCGGAGCGAAATGACGGGAACATACCTGGACACGTTTGTCGCTACGCGAACGCCCGATTGCCTCCAGCCAAATAGCATTCAGCTTGTCATCTTTCGGGGCGACATGGCTGCTGGAAGACTCGCTGTCGCGACCACCCATCTGGCACCACTTTACAGAGCAACGGCGCCGCTTTACAGGAGCTGACATCTCCCAAAAGTCGGCACTTGCACACGCAAGCAAAAAAAAAACACGCTAAAAAAGCAAAGCGGAAAATGAAAGTAACAAGCCGCGCTATGAAAGCCAAAACCCCGCGTCGCTGACTATCACTAACCCTTGCGACAGCTGCTAAACACACACTACTTCACTTCAGAAAGTCTCACTCAAGCACCTGGGTCAACACGAAACACTGATCACTTAAGCGAAACGACTAGTCGAGGTAGGCGAGACAGGCGGGAGCAGGGACTTCGGCGGCCATGAAAAGAATGGCGCAGCTTGTGTTTGTTACAGTATGAATCCAAACGGAAGTACCCGTCTTGTAAAGCTTTTGTAAAGAATAATAACTCTAATTACATGGGTTATTCCTTAAACGCAGGTCGGCGCGGACTTTCGCCGCTTTGCAGGCGCTTGAAAAAGTTCCAAAAACGGCCGGAAGCAGTAGACAAGTCATGGCGGGCCGTCAAGGTCGTCGTTTGACATTAAGCGTGCTTCGCTTAACACGTCCGGGCAGACGACCCTTTAAAAGCGATTTCACGAGGTACGTTGCTTTTTTAGTTTTCTTTGCGCGACTCACGGGCGTCCAGACCCCCGTTTTCCTAGTGAAAATTATGCTCACGCGGGCGAGCGTTACTGCCCAGAATCGCTGCCTGTGAAGTGGCCTCTATAGGGTCAAAGTCACAACAGGATCTTTATTCGCCGTTGCGCATTCGCCGTTGCCGAAAACAACACCTTGAGGCTTGTGGCATTCCCGAAGAAGCGAGGGCTGCGCCTGAGCTTTATCCTGCCCGCAATCGCCGAAACAGAAAGGAGAGCAGAAACGAGAAACAGCTCTAAATACCACCGACACGTTGCTCGGCGTTTCTATAGCCTTTATTCGCGTTCCCAGAACTGTTAGCTGTGCAGAGTTGCTTCTTAGAGAAATCTGACCTTGCAGACTCCCACTGCAATGGTCCTCCATCAGACGTTCGCGCAAATTACTGACATTGCTTGCGGGTATTCCACGACAGTTGCTGGCAGCAGAGACGAAGGCAACGAGGATACGAAAAGTGTTTCTGTCTCGGACGTATTTGTGTGAATGGCTCAGCCCCACGTTAAAGGCCAACAAGAAAATCGCGCGTTCGAATGGACAGACCGCTTTAAAATTTGCCAGATTTGCGACATCTTAGCGATGTGCGGTTGCAGTAGGAGATG
Source organism: Ixodes ricinus (assembly GCA_037355805.1). Taxonomy (NCBI): domain Eukaryota; kingdom Metazoa; phylum Arthropoda; class Arachnida; order Ixodida; family Ixodidae; genus Ixodes; species Ixodes ricinus. Next base: position 50,713 of record JAZHYW010049573.1, on the reverse strand, counting down.
TGGGGTATATTCGTGTGATTTTTGCGCTAGCAAACGTGACCAGCTCAAGCCCGTGCGCGATTCTCGCAGACTGAGTTTCCATCGTCTCCAGAGCATCGGTAGCATCGGTGTGGCGGGCGAGGAGGGGAACCCCGGCGGCTCAGCGGCGGAGGTGAGCGGACTGGCCCGAGAGCGACTGCCCGAGGGGAGCGCGGAAGCGGGGGTGCCCCAGACGGCGGGCCGTCGCCGAGGCTGTCGACCTCAACCTTCCAGAGGAGGCGCCGCCAGCAGCTGCGCCCCGCGGGTCGAGTATTCTGGGGCGGCCGCTGGACGGTGCCAAAGGGCGTCCGAAATACTGCATTCACGACCGGTGAAAGCCTCGGGGCGACGAGAAAGGGGAGGGCCAGGAACCGCTTTCGGTTTCCTGGAGACGCCGTCCCCTGCCCCGTTCCACGTAGCGCACTCGGATCCCCGGGCCGGCCGGGCCAGTCGATCGTCCAGCCTCGCTCCACGTGACCGCGCTCGTTACGTGTCGCTATGGGTGCGGGGCTCGAAGCCGGCGGTCGATCGGTCTGCCGCATCCAGGCCGTTTTCGCAGGACTGTCAGCTCGGCGGCTCGTGCCTAGGAGGAAGCCGGAGGCGCGCTCGGCGGCCCTCTCCCTGGCTGCTATTTTTCGCCACTGGGTCAGTCGACCAGTCCTGGCAGGCGATGCTGATCCCTCGCCCTCCTCCCATGGCCGGCTTATAAGGGCCGGGCCTCCGGACAGGCGGCCCATCCACGTCTCCGCAGCCGCACCATGAGGATAGTGGCGCTCGTCCTGGCAGCCACGCTGCTCCTGTCCGCTCTGCACGGCGGGGAGGCCTTCCACAAGATCAAGATCAAGAAGCTGGCCAAGCTGGCCATCGTGGGCAAGGCCTTCTCGCCCAAGCTCATCCCGGTGCCGCTGCCGCTCTTCCACCACAAATACCACAAGGTGCCCGTGGCCCACCCGGTGCCCGTCCACTTCCACCACGACACGCACTACGTGCAAGAGGCCTGGCCCGCGTACGGCGGCGGCGGCGGCGGCGGCGGTGGCGGTCATGGCTGGTGGTAGGCGGCGGCCACGGCCGCAGCCCCGGTTCCTCCCGTCCGCGTGCGTCGTCCCGTCCGGGTCCCTCCCGTGGACCCCCGTCCCTAGTCGTTGTGTGGACCCCCGTCCTTCTCATCCCATGGTCCGTGGTTCGTCAGGAAGAGACTAACTCCAAGCAGTCCGCGGTCGCGCGTCAACGAGTGAATGCGAGCGAATGTGGATGAACGAACAGAGTGCCTGCACACACATTGGTCCCGTCTGCGCTCCCACCCCTTTTCCGAGTCCTCCGCGTGTCGTCCTGTGTCGCCTGTCCGTCGGTGTCGTCGTCGTTGCGTCGTCGTCGTTGTTGTTAATGTTATTTGTCGTTGAATGACTAACTGCCAAAGTTTTCGTTACCTCCGTTCATAAATCATGTAAATAAAACAGACCGTTTTCTCTGTAAACTCGTCGGACTCGACAAAATCTTTCTCCATATCGGCATAACTTGGCAAACGGCGAAAGGTGTAAGGTCCCGGGGAACCAATGATAGCGTCTAAGCGATGCACGTGACCATGAGCCGCCGTCCTGTAGCGTGGTGTCAGGTTGCCTGCTCCAACGCCTTGTTCGCTCGCTGACCGGCCGCAGCTTTCGTCGTTTGCCAATTTCTGCTAAGACGCATCCAACCAAGCAAACTGCTCGAAGCGTTTTAACTGCGAACTCTCCATTCAGGGCCTCCTTCTAAGTCGCACTTCTACATCGAGTTCTTTATTTGCGTGGCGGATGAAGCACGAAGTTGTTGAATGAGGGATTAAAAGCACGTGCTTTCAGTTGCAGTGACAGCCTTCTGGCATGCCACCACCTTTGCCTCTGCCGGGTTCGGGACTTTTATATCAGCGTATATGTCATAGCTCTCCCGTATTGAGTGGAGTGCGCCGCGCGTGGGTCAATAGCCCAGGAATGGGGCGCACTTCGCCTGCCGAAAGCGTGGTGGCAAGGAGCGCCCGTGGTATGTATGGACCTCTTAATAATAATAATAATAATAATAAGAAGAAGAAGAAGAAGAAGAAGAAGAAGAAGAAGAATGGTAATAATAGTAATAATGTGTTTCATTTTCCGTCAAAAAGTGTACGACGGAGGGAGACCGAGGAAAAAAAGCTGCATGGTGCAGCTTGACGAGCCCTCACACCCCCCCCCCCCAATCCTTACATCTGGCAGCAGTGGCGCAGAAAACAAAACAAAAAGACTAAATTTCACGGGAAATAATATTGAAAGGAAAAAGAATACATACCGGCAAAACACAGTTCCATACAACACAGTAAGGCAATACATTTATGGTAGCATTATTTCAAAGGTAAATATTGTACATTTGCTACACAGTCATATCTGAAAAAAAAAATGCTTGAGGGTTTTTAAATGACGAGGTGGGGAGTTGGATGTTTTCGGTGCGAATTAAGTTGAGTAGTCTAAATAATGTAATTGATATCATTTGCTCGCCATACGTTGTTTTGTCATTTTGGAGCATCCAGTACTCCGTGTTACGGATGGGATATGCGGTCACTCTTGCTCTTAGGGACGCAAGTTTAAAAAATGTATGAGCATCTTTTTCTACATATGGTTTGTAAACTACACAAAGTCATTAATACAGGCAGTTCACCGGCATCATACTTAGGCCCTGAAAAATAGGCGCATTAGGATGGTCATATGGGACATTACAGATGTTTCGTAAAAACGTTTTCTGAAGGACAAGTATTTTATTTGAATTTGCACTTGTTGTGTTTCCTCAGTCTAGTTGGCAATAGTTCACACGGGAAAGAAATAATGAACTATAAACTAGTAATTTCACATGTTTTGATAAAATATGGTGGTGACGGTATGTCATGCCAACCACGCGTGACAGCTTTACCAATACATAATTTACATGCTCGTCCCATCTCATTCGATCTGTGAAGATGATACCAAGTGTTTTAAAACAAGAAAGAACTATTTTTGCTGAATTTAGGATAATATCGTAGGTAGTATTATGATTCTTGTTTCTTAGAAGAAATGAAATGGCTCTTGTTTTGCTGTCATACATTTTTAAGGAATTAGAATAACTGCAAGTAACTAAATCATTGTGAGTTTTATTTGCTTTAATTACTAATTCGTGACAGCAGTTGCTTGATAAAAATAAACTCGTATCGTCAGCATAGATTATATATTTAATATCTGGGATTACATTTACAATATCATTCACACACAGCTAAAACAAAAACGGCCCCAAGATACTCCCCCGCACCGAGCATGTACACGTTGCCCAAAAACGCTAATCATCACCGCTACTCGTTACTCGCTCAAAAAGTAACTAAATACGTTGCACGTTACCGATTCTCAAAACGAACGCGTGAGGGTTGCCCTCAAAAGTAACGAGTTACTTTTCACGTTGCTTTGACGACCAAATACACAACTGTTTTTTGTTTCATGGTTTACTGTTTTCTTTTTAGTAGTCATTGCCCTTACACGCAGCCGCCTTTTTCATCAGTTGTATTTCCCGCTTCCTTGAAAATACATCTCCGGCGACGCTGAAGAGTCGTTCTACCGACGCGCTCGAAAGAACGGGCAGTGTTGTGCTTTAGAAAGAGCTGGTGAATCTTCGAGAACTGCGCCTTCACATTGAGGACAGCGGGTAATGGGTTATGTGCCTTCCCGTGTTTTGCAACCTCCGGGCTTACAGTCGGTGCGTACCCGTTCCTGAGAAGGTTCAACCCAACGAACCCTGATTGTTGCTCGCTGGGTGAAGGAAATTCCCGGCTGTAGAGTTCCAGTACAGCAACATTTATCGCTGGACACTTCAGTCAAACTGTTAGACTGACGTGTTCAGAGATTATGCGTTGCTGCACTGTCCTCCTAGCATCGCTCGATCAGCTCGCACCGGAATCGCCCTGAAACCAGCACGGTGCACAGCACTCCTCGGTCGTGCAGCGCGAAGGCGGTGCAACATCGAGGACAAGAGTGAGCCGCGCCGGTGGCACCGCGGCGAGCTCCACCTGCCGTCACTTCGCGTTTTGTTCGTTTTTTCTTGCGTAGGTCAGCGCGACAGTCGCCCGCCCGCTGTCGAATTTCTCCTATTTTCTCACTCGCGGATTGGACGGGTCCCCACACAAATCCAGCGTCGCGGACAGTGATTTTGTCGATGGGGTCACGAAGCGGGTGACAATTCCACATGTATACGTTGGCCATCATTGCTGGTTCCAGAGAGAAACACCAGACAATAGCCGTACCTCGCTGTCGATCAACAACCTTCGTTACGGTTTCCACGAAGTTCGTACCTTTCAGGCGCGCCTCTTTGCCACCGGCGCAGAATCGCGGCGATGGTAGAGCAGCTCGTCGATCTCGCCGCCAGAAGAGCTGAGGAAATCATCTAGTGCAGCTGCGAGGCGTGCCGTTTTTGCAAAGGCATCGCCATCTCGATAGTCTGCACGTCTGCTACTCCCGCCATCTTCTCGATTGCTGCTCCTGGCCGCAGCGCCTGATGGGACTGCACCCCGGCGCACCGTCGCTTTTTCTTGGTGCGCGTTTGGGCAACGGCACGCACCGGGAGGGTGCGCTTCGTTGATCGAGGACGTCCCGGTGCGCACCGGTGCACTTGTTCGAAGATGAAGGGGCGCACCTCGGTGCCCCGGTGTGCGCACCGGTGCGGATGATCGAGGATGCTAATACTGTTGAGTTGTTCGTCGGGTTGCCCATCTGCCTTTCTCAGAATGGACGCAAACTCAGCCTAGAATAGAAACAAGGCCGCTTAGGCGGTGGTTAGCGCACGTTACTCCTCAAAAGTAACGAAATACCGTTACTCGAATTACTTGGCCTTCAAAGTAACTAAATACCGTTACTAGTTCCCTTTCACAAAAAAGTAACTAAATACGTTACTCGTTACCGAAAATAGTAACTGTGGCACAAGTAACTCGTTACTTGCAACGCGATTACAAGGCCCATGTGTGCCCCTGCGGAACACCGGATAAGATTGGTTTCACGCAAAGCAGAAGCCATTTACGTGTATACCGCAGTATTTTTTTCGATGCGATAGGTATGATGTAACTAAAGTTGGCGGGCGCAACCAAAAAATCCGCACATTTTCCAGCTTTCTGATTAACAGGTTGTGGCTTACATGGTCCAGATGATTTGGTGAAATCGATGCAAGCTTCGGAGTGTCATCTTTTTCTCTTCAGAAACTACGCAAAATGTAATCTTTTTAAGTCATCCTTGCCGCCAAAAACAGCGAGGATGACTTGCTGTTTTTGTGGCGGCGTCTCGCAGAAGGGGAACAAAGGCACCAGCACACGAGCGTTCCCAGGACATTGGGTCACGAAGCTTCATGTGCGCGGCTTTCCCTGAGCTTATTTTTCCCTCACATAAAGAAAAAACGACGAAGTAAAAAAAAGGTTATGGGAAGCAATCTAAAAACGCGCCGTAATGATCGCGGAGGGCAGGTCCCGCTGACCAAACTGCCACTGGCACGGCTCCCTGATAACAGATAAGGAGACCTCTAACCAATCGGAAGGTTAGATCGATCGAGCTGTGTTTCGAAAACCCCTGCATTCGTGTTGACCCAATCATAGTTGAAGTAAGCGCATCGTTTTTGGCTCTATGCAATCATCGAAAGTTCCACCCAATTACTGACAAATTCTTCTCAATCAAAGAAAAGAAAAGAGTATTATATTGCCACGGGCGACGTGAATTTATTTCAGGGGATGACCAAAATAAATTCTAAAATACTAATAAACACAAAACACACATCCGCAGCTTTCCTTTGTGAAATATTTTCCCAGTCACTTAGTAATTCCAAAATTTCGCGGGATCGGAAAACTCGCAACTTAACCCCCGTTTTCAAATCTGGCGACCGCCACCTAATTATAAACTATCGTCCCATCTCTTTAACTAGCGTGTCGTCTAAGCTCATAAAACACGTACATTACTCAAGTATAATAAATTATGTAGAAGGTAAAAACCTCCTTTTAAGCAACAACATGGATTCCGGAAAGCATACTATTCTGAAACCCAACTAGCGGCATTTGTCCGTTATATTCAATCAGTCTTTAACACAAACATTGTTACTGACGCCATTCTTCTCGACTTTTCCAGAGCATTTGATAGGGTCCCTCATCAACGTCTTATATTCAAACTTAACGAATTTTAAACCGAGCCGGCTATTGTGAAATGGATATCCGAATTTTCACTAACCGCATTCAGTACACCAACATTACAATTCTAAATCCCCATCGCGCCCGATAACCTCAGGTGTCCTTCAGGGCAGTATACTCGGCCACGTACTCTTTTTAATCTGCATTAATGACATTCATAAGCACATCTCGCCATCAGTTCGTTTGTATGAAGATGACTGCGTTATTTTCAGGCCCATTGTCTCGCCTGACGATTATACCTTGCAAAAGATATAAAACGAATTATTCAGTGGTGCATTAAAAGGCAAATGACCTTAAATTTCGACAAATGCAAATTCCTTTCGTTTTCTCGTTGTGCTCTTCTTCGACCTTTTTGTTACCATCACTTCCCATATCACCGTTTCCAGTTCGCATAAATATCTCGGTATTCATTTCACATCTGACCTTTCATGGGCGTCTCACATCAATAATATAGAAGCTACGGCAAACCGTCCCCTCGGCGTTTTGGGCCCAAACCTGAAACCCGCAACACCAGAGATAAAACCACTAGCAAACTTAACTTTAGACCGGTCTAAGCTTGAATTCGCTTCTTCTGCATGGTGCTCTTGGCAATCTTACCTAGTTATGAAACTTGAATTCATCCAAAAACAGGGCTCTGGGCTTTATTTTCTGATTGCTCACAATTCACAAGCACATCTGGATTACGCGAAACTGCCGACCTTCACACAGTTTCATTAAGGTGCCGGGTGTCTTTCCCTCCTTCACCGTATCTTTCACCATAACATGCCTCTTCGAGAATCGCTGCTTTTACTTCCGTAGCAGATGTTCCCCCGCTGTGACCACCACTCTAAGTTGCTGCCAATTTTTTAGTCAACTACTTCATACAGTACTCCAACTTTGGCCGTCGACGATTGGAACGTACTAGTAAACGGCATTCTTACCATAACGGACACATAAATTTGCTCTCTCTGTAACCACTTTCATTTCAGCTCGATCCGACTTATTCTTTCGTCTACTGTGTTAAGATTGCGTGAAAAATTATTCGGTTGAAAACAAATAAATAAAAAATGTACCGCTTCCTTGTGTAATGCCCGTAAGGGCCTTTAACAATAATAAATGATGATGATGATGAACGTTCGGCTGGTTTCTTTTCACCCATGGAAGTAGGAAGCTTCTGGAGGCGACATGACGCCACCAGAGGTGAAGCCAGAAGTGTGGAAGGACACGCCCTTAACGATGACCAAAACCACAGCGTTGGGTGAAACCTCGGGTCACCCTCGGGTTCACCCGAAAGTGACCAAAACAGCGGCGGTTTAATCCAAGATACTTAGTCCGCAGGCAACTATCGATGGCGAGCTATGCGTAGTCCAGTATATTTAGTGTGCAGGCGACCGTCGGCAGGGGCGAGTTATGCTTAGTCCAGCGTACTTAGTACGCAGACAACCGTCGGCAGCGAGTCTTAATTATAGTCCAGCATACTAAGTCCACAGGCGACCGTCGGCGACGAGTCATATATAGTCCAGCATATTCAGTCCGCAGGCGACTTTTGCGGCACGCAGCTGTGTTCACAATGGCGAAGCCTAGCTCCCGACGTGAACTCACGACGTGACGAGGTGTATTATAACGCAACAAGGAATGCGGGGGTATGATGTCCCAACTTCAGGCAGCAGTTAACCGATAGTGCAAAGGGCGCGATATATCCCCTCCCTCGCAATTACTACATTTATCAGAAGGGGTCCTCACAATCCAAGAGCAAAAGGATGTATGACAAATTGCTAGCAACTTGCCTACCAATGTGTGTATACTCATCCATTAGTTTATTCACCGACAAGTGTGTAATCTACCGTGAAACTACTAACAAATCTGTTGCCTCACTTCTTCAAGGTGACCTTTGTGCGGTATCGAAATGGTGTAACGTGTGGCAAATGTATCTTAATATTAACAAATGTAAAGCTACGAGTGTATCTCTTGGAAACACGGCACCATAATCGTACTCAATTTGTAACACTCTTGTGCAGTTTGTGTTGTCTTATAAATATCTTGGTGTACATATTTGTTCTATCATGTCACGAGAAGGTCATACTAATGACATCATCGCCAATACTAAATCTATGCGTGGATATCTAAGCAGAAATTTCCCTTCATCCCCTATGCCCTTAAATCTAATTTTACAGAAAGCGCTAGTTCGATCAAAACAAGAGTATGCCGCAGCAATCTTAAATCCCGGTCAAACAACGCTCATGAATAACATCGAACCCATGCAAAATCGTGCAGTACGTTTCATATTCCGTAACTATCACAATACGGCTAGTGTCTCATCAATGGAAATAACTCTATCACTACCTCTCCTTTAACTAGGCAGAAAAATATCACGTCGATGTCTTCTTTTTTTTTTACAAAAATTATCACTCTAACGCTTCACTGGAGGACTCACTTTTTCTCAACCCATCTTTTATTTCGCAGCTCGTCGATCATCACTTTAAAGAAAACATACCTCACTGCGAAACCTCCGCGTACATTGACTCGTTCATTCCTAGAACGTCCTCTGATTGGAACCACATTCCCGCATCTTCTCTGTATATATATACCATCAATTGATTTATTTAGAGTGGCATTGATTAATCACTTGTGCTAAAACACACTGGTCTGAACTAGTTTTTGCTTTCAGCAGTAGTGCCTTGTTGGCCTTTTTTGTTTTGTTTTTTTGTTTTTGTATGTTTTTGCTTATGTTGTTTTTACTTACACCCCTTTATAATGCTCTCTGGGCCCTGAGGGTATTGAACTAAATGAATAAATAAATAAATTTTGCTGCACACGTGAAACCTTCTGGCATGACAAAGGTTTATTTCATTGTTTCCCTACCGAAAAACCCAGATAACTTTTCGCTATCTGGATTATGAAACTGGAAATCTATCTGGATTTTAGGTTTTCAGAAATTATTCCTTTGTCTGCAATCTGGATTTCACATTTCCAGAAACAATTCCAGTTAGATTTCCAGTTTCATAATCCAGATAGTGAAAAGTTATACTGGGTTTTTCGGTTGGGTTAGCAGCACGTCTAGCCTGTTCAGACAGACGCCCACGTTCACGGCGCTCTTCACCAGATAATTTCACGCGTGACAGGTGTACACTTGAAATGATAAACCTGGGCCGGTTTGCTAGAACAGCGTTTCAGCTGAGACTGGGTGAAAGAAAGCACTGCAAAGGCTGGGGCGCGCGAGCGTCTGGAGACGCAGCTTGAGTCCCGCTCAGCTCGTGCGCTGGCTTTGGCAGTGCTTTTTTCACCCAGTCTCAGCTGAGACGCTGGTTCTAGCAAGCCGGCCCTGGTGATCGTCCAGAACCTTTTAACCCACTCCTCCTCTCCCACCTCACCTACTCCCCTACGTTTCTCCTCACTCCACTCCTGGTCACATGACATCCCCGTTAACCAATCAGCGACGAGCACCACCTCCTCCTCTCCCACCTGTCAACCAATCAGTGTCGAGCCTCGCGGCCACGGTTTTATCCAGGACTCACTTTTGGGCTTCACGAAATGCCAAACACCTAGCCAAAGAACGTTTCACGTTAAAATAATTAAAGGCCTTACACGCACCCCATAAGATATAGAACCGATGCAAAAACTCCTCATTAAATCATGCTAGTGACATATTCCAATCTTAAATCATTTTAAACTTGCGTATTTTGATGAGCCAGAAGTACACAAGATTGCGTCGTGTGTGCAGGGCACCCGAAGTAATCTAAAGCTGCCCGTAATCACCCATATCAAATCATAATGCACGTATAATGCGCGACGGCACATTCTGGGCTCACCGGGTTTATCAGAGCAATCGAAGTAAGTTTTTTTTTTTTACTTTTAACGTTTTTATAGTGAATTCAGGTTGCTTTATGCCTGGCCCTCCGATATTTATACCCTTTAGAACAATAATCAAACAATTAAAATGTAAAAATCACATATTCACTATCATCGACAGTTTCTAAGAAGAAAGAAAATGGCAGCTGTATTTCGACTGCCGATCCAAACGTCATATGAAGAATTGCAGTTTGAGACAAACTGAGCATCAGGCGTTCAAGTTCAGTGTCTGTCTTTCTTTCACGGGCAGCCGAGTCCTTCCAGACGTCGCCTCGTTGTTCTTTTCTTATTTTCTCTCTTGCGACGACATTGAGAATAGACTACTTCCAAAAGCCCCTGCATGCAACTCTACGCGCGTTGCATTTTGGGACATCTTCGCCATGGAGAGGAGTGGCACGGTTTCGATTTCGATTGCCCCGTTGACGAAGTAGCGCTTCTCAGCGCTGCATGAGAAGTAAGTCAGTGCTCGCTTGCATTGCACCCCTTCGTCATCACGGACCATAAGCACGGACCTGCCTAGACATAGATGGAGAAGGAGTAAAGCCTGCCGCGTCCCATACCTTTCTGGCCGCCTGGCTATCACTCCAGAGTGCAGCAGGACCCTTTCGGCTCAAGGATCATTTAAGAAGTACATTGAGATAATAGAGAGTTTTAGTAGGTCGTTCCGATACCCGATACTCCCGATACTCCCTGGGTATAGATCGTTATGACTCCGATAACTCCGATACGATGCATGAGCAAAGGCTGCGGCGTAGTATCGGGTGTCGTTATCGGAGTCATCGGAACGATCTACTAAAACTCTCTAATGGAACAGGAAGGGGCGATCGGTGGCCGAGTGGGCCAGCGCACAGCAGCTCGGAGCACGTGGAGCGAAAGCTCGCGCTGCACAACCCAGGGATCCTGGGCTCAATCTTCAATGTCCTGGCAGCCGGCGGACGGCGCGCAAACGTTGTCAAACGTCATCTTCCTAAGGGTTACATCGGTGGCCGCCTTAACAAAGCGTCCACCTTTCACAAATGGGCTGTTGGCGGCTGCCTTGCGTGCCGCGGTCTAAGACAGGAGGTTGCGGTCATCTGCCGCCAGGAGCGTCGTCGCTGGGAGGCTGCAGCTCCGGGCAGGTAGCCGCGTTTGTCCATGGGAGGCTGCAACTCCGGGCAGGTAGCCGCCTTGGTCCCGACGGGCGCGCTGTCGTCCATAGGAGGCTGCAGCTCCAGCCGCGGGGGCAATGAAAACACCGCGGAAAAGAGCCAGGCAGCCGTTTTGTTCGTCCCGTGCAGCCTTGCCCCTAACTGTCGTCTCTCCGTCCCTTTTGTAACTTGTCATCCTTCCCGGCAGCGCCGCTGTGGCCACGAGATTGTCCACTTCAGTGACACCACCTCGGTGTTTTCGTCACAGGCAAGCACGGCGTCAGCAGCGCACGATGCATTGGGAGGTAACACAATGGGTTCCCACAAACGTCACTGGCCTAGGTAGAGAAGAGCAGTCAGAAAATTTGCATAAACTGAATTTTCATAGAGAACGCAAGAGCAGCTGTGCCTTCCATTGTTTGAATGCCTTATTTTCGAAGATAAGCGCATACAGTGAATTATATACGCTCACCTGTCTCGAGACGAGTTCTCTTCAACTGGATGGGATGATTGGAATTCCCGTACTCCGCAATGCAGAGGGCGTTTTTTCTATTAGTCGTGCTTGCACGCGGGAAAACTTGCAGGCCAGTAAAGGCTGCTTGCAGAAAGATGTAGGAAGGTACCCAAGTGGGAAAATCAAGCGCCGAAAAACTAGGACAAGTAAGGAAACGACGACACAAGGCGCCTTGTGTCGTCGTTTCCTTACTTGTCCTAGTTTTTCCGCGCTTGATTTTCCCATAATGAACCAACTGGCCCAACTCACCATTTTGTGGCACCCAAGTGACACGTATCCATTGACGTCATCAACAGCTGGAGCCTTTTTTATTGATTTATTTACGACACTGTGAACCTTACAGTCAACACAGGAGAGAGAAATGAGTTGTACAAGCAAGACAAAATACCTTCACACATACAAGTGAGTCATTGTGCACAGGCTGGGGTGTCGTCACACCCTGCGCCTCCTAAAATGTATTTTACACACATACATTAATCAGTCAAACAGTCGCGTAATGATAATTCGAATGACTTGAGATCACAGCAGCTAACGACTTGGTTCGGCAGAGCGTTTGATTCTAATATTGTCCTACAAAAGTAGGAGTACTTAAAGACATCGTGTTTGTATTGATAAGGAGCAATCTCCCTGACGTTGCCTATCCTCTGGAAACATGACGTTGAAGGCCGCAGGTATAGCTGTGGATCTAGCTTTGCCATTCCCTTCGTAAGAGAACAGAGTTATTTTACTCTTGATGTTTGCCTTCGCTTTGCCAGCGAGTCAAGCTGCGCCTCTTGTCTCATTGCAGAAACAGATTCCGTGCGCTTACATCTTGAAAAGATAAATTGGAGAGCCAGATTTTGGATTTCTTCAATTGGCATTTTATATACGGGTCCCATACAGTGCTTGCGTATTCTAGCACTGGGCGAACATAACACTTGTTAGCAAGTTGTCGAACATCACTATTAGCATGCCAAAGTTGTCTTCTAAAGAATAGCGCCTTTTTGTAGGATTTTGCACAAATGTATACATGACTGTTCCATCGCAGGGTAAAAATAATAATAACACCTAAATATTTAAATTCGTCCACCTTTCACTGATGCATGCCACCAATGTTATATGAATAATATAATGTGTTCCTCCTGTTCTTAATGCTGCGGAATACTGTTTTATCAAAGTTAATTACCATGCCCACCTTTCCCACCCCAAACAAAGTGTTTTTGTTTTGTTTTTTATAGAGATGCATAAACCAATTCTTGGTCTTCGACTGTACGCACTTTTGAAAACAACATGCAGTCATTCGCACATAGCTTTACCTGAACAGCTTGGGGCATATCATCTGCGATATCATTACTATATGATAAAAACAGAAGTGGACCAGGTACCAACCCTTGTGGTAACCCTGATTATACTGCAAGGGGGACAAAACATGCATTATTGCAGTAGACGTACTGGGTTATGTTAGTTAGGTAAGACCGGATCCATGACACTATGTTGCTGTTAAAACCCACGAGATTATGCTTTTCAATTAATATGGTATGAGGCACACGGTCGAAGGCCTTTGAAAAATCCAGAACACGACGCAACCTGACCCCGCTCCGTTACAACAGATGAAAATTCATGCGCGCATTCGATGAATTGTGTTACCGTCGATAGACCTCGTCTAAAACTGTGCTGATTTTTATATATTATGCCATTTTATTCCAATAACTGAGTGACATGTTTTGATATGATGTGTTCCAGTGGTTTGCAGCGAATCGACGTTAATGATACAGGACGGTAACTTTTCACTGTCATTTTTTTGCCAGCTTCGTGAATGGGCAGTGGCTTACCAACTTGATTTTGAGTGGGGGGGGGGGGGGGCGGGGGGCAAACCAGGCTCCCCCCCAGGACCGGGGGCGGTGCCCTTGGCATCCCTTGGGCGCTGCCGGCCAGTGTTTGCCTGCCCAGTGGCGGCTGTTTCAGGGGGGGGGGGCAAAACACCTGCCTTGCGCCCCACTCTGAGAACTGGCGGGGCGAGCGCTCCCCTTACCCCCCCCCCCTCCCCGGTTGGTACGCCCATGTGAATGGGTATAATTTTATTTTACCACATAACCAGTCTGCTGGTAGTTTTGACTGTCGGAGCGAGGGCTCAAAGATTATGACAAGATATCGTCACACCCACTCGGCATATCTTTTCAGAAATGCATTTGAAATGTAGTATGGTCCAGACGCCTTTTGTACATTAATGTTCAAAAGCAGGTCAAGTACGTATACCACATTCCGAGATGACTAGATCTGACAAACGAGGTTCCACTCATCGCGCGTAGATACGTATACTTCGTTTCAGTTTAACCCTTTGCCTACCGCAAAAATAAAAAATAAAGATTTGAAAATACCGATTTTTTTATGTGCTCTATACTCTGTTTCACCTTGTGTTGTACCGCAGGAAAGGCTACAAGCGCGAGCTCCTTGCTCTAGGGCACATCTCGGCGGCACAAGCTCCCGTGCACCAAGGGCAGCTGCCAACGCTATGAGCTCGCGTTTCTAGCCTTCGCTGCGGTACAACATCAGGTGAAACGGAGTATAGCCCAGTTCGTCCATGGTAGCGTGGACGAGCCCAGCTCGTCGTCGGGGGGAGCGGTACAAACAGTGTGGACGAACCCAGGTCGTCCATGGTAGGGAAAGGGTTAAGTCCAGGCGCAACCGACGCTACGAGGTAAAGGGACCAATCATGCAGCGTCAAAAGCGCAAGTCACTAGGCCTTTTTTGTTTATGATTGGTTCAGCAATAATACAGCAGAAACCAAGAAACTTGACTGCAGGGTTCTCAAAGACACACTTGTCCTTGCTGAGTTTAGCGCCAGCTTCTTTCAGAGCATCCATGACCTTCTTAGTACTTTCTTGCAGCTGTTCGCTTGTTTCGGCATACACCAGAATGTCGTCCATGGAGTTGACGGCGTTCGGAATCCCTTCCAGGATTCTGCTGATGACTTGTTGAAAAACTTCCGGTGCTGTGGCTATGCCAAATGGAACTCTCTTAAAGCAGTACCTTCCCCACGGAGTGCTGAAGGCTAGATACTTCTTGGTGCCCTCCTACACTTGCATTTGCCAAAACCCTTTCTTGAGGTCTAGCAGAGTGAACCGCTTGGATCCTCTGACATGCGCAACGATTTCTTCTAGAGTCTTGAGAGGATAGTTTCGTCTTATGAGAACTTTGTTCAGTTCCACTGGATCGATGCAGATCCTGACCTTTCCTTGCTGCTTCACAACAACCATTTCACCACAGAATGGAGTTGGTTCTGTGATTTTTTTGACGATTCCTTTCTGTTCCATGCTCGTGAGCTCTTGCTTGACTTCATCCATGAGCGCATATGGGACTCTTCTTGGTGGCTTGTTTTCCACCTTCTTGCTTGCTTCCTCTTTGACATCGGCATCATAGACAAAGTTCTTGATACAACCGATGCCTTGAAATATTTCGTCATCTTCTCGCGTTGCTTGGACAGTATGCACTCTCTTCACGAGGTTGAGGAGCTCGCATGCGTTCTGACTCAGAACTGGTGTCACGTCCGAGTTCACGACGAGAAATTTCAGCTTCGCCGGCTGATCACGGACAGTGCATGTTTCTCTCACATCACCGATCACTTAGATCTTGTGATCGCTGTATGTTGCAATTCTCTTGACTCGCGAAGGAAATACTTGTAGTCTCATGGCTTGGACGTTCTTGTTTGGCAGGACGTTGCATTGCGCTCCTGTGTCCAGTTTCCTCACAACTTTAGTTCCACACTTGAACTGGATTTATTCTTGCCACACTGTCTTGCTTGTCTTGGTTCTCAGCTCTGACACATACATTTCTTCTTCAGGGTCTTCGCGGTTGTCAATGGCATGGACCTTGTGTTGCACCGTACTTCTGCTTGATCGGCACACTGCAGCAAAGTGTCCTTTCTTTTGGCACTCGTTACACGTCTTGCTGTACGCTGGACATTCTTTTGGTCTGTGAAATCCTCCACAGAAGCTGCATGCTTTTCTTGTCATTCCCGATTTCGTCGGCGCTTGCTCATTTGTCTCCGCGACAGTCTTCTTTCTTGGTAGCCGTTTTGTCTTCTTCGTGACGGCGTCGACAGTCTTCGTTTCTTTCTTTGCGATTTCTTTGAGCTGCTGTGACGCCTGTTCGCTCGCCTTGCAGAGATTCACGGCTTTCTGCAGGTTGACAGTGGGGTCGCTTAGCAGTCTTTCTCTGACGTCGTCATTGGTGATGCCAACGATAATGTGATCACGTAGTAGTTCGTCAGTCAGCTCACCGAACTTGCATTTCTTTGCTTGGACTCTTGCGGCCGTCAGAAACTCGTTGAAAGTCTCGCCCTCTTTCTGCTTCATTTGATTGAACCTGTACCGTTCGTAGACATGGTTGACTTTCGGGTGGAAGTGCTCTTTGAACCGTTGCTTTACGATGTCCAGGTTCTTCTTGTCGTCTTCGCTCAGTGGGAGCGTTCGGAACACGTTCTGTGCGTCTGGGCCGATGACAGTCATGAAGTTCGCTACTTGAACTTCGGGGGTTTCTTCTGTAACAGGATCACCGTTGCGTACCATTCGTAGCTCTGAAGCCAGTCGTCCCAGGCGTCTGGCGACTGCGACGACAGATCAAGAGGCTTTGGCGTCTTTAGACCACCTTCCATAGTTGCGGAATCGGCGCTCACGTGCGTCGGCTTGTTTGTCTTGTTTTAACGGCGTCTTCTTCACTCCGTCGCTCGAATCCGTGGCTGCATCGTTTCTGCTGAGGTGTTCTTTCTTTTTCTTGTTAGATCGCGCTTCTGTCACCATGTCAGAAAACGATGTTTATTGATTCGACTAGGGAGCGGATCACATGATGCTACGCCATGGCTGGATCTCCACGTGTGTGGCTTTAGCTCGGCTTGGCTTCCTTGACAGTCCGGTGTCTTGTGTCTTTTGCTTGGCTTGGCTTTCTTGCCAAATACCGCCACCCTTTACTCCCTCAAAAAGTAACTAAATACGTTACTCATTACCAATTTTCAAAAGAAACGCGTTACTTTACCTCAAAAGTAGCGAGTTAATTTTCTCGTTACATTGAAGACCAAATGCACAACTGCTTTTGTTTAATGATTTATTGTTTTCTTTTTAGTAGTCGTTGCACTTAAGCAGCAGCTGCTTCTCGAAGTTTTCTTTAGTTATTTTTCCCCGCTTTCCTGAGAACACATCTCCGGCGACGCTGAAGAGTCGTTCTACTGACGCGTTCGAATGAACGGCAGTGTTGTGCTTCAGGAAGAGCTGGTGAATCTGGAATTCCCCTCTCTCTTTCTTCCTCTCTGCTTCTAAAGTTCCAAGATGACAGTGAGTTCTGTGCCTTCCCGCGTTGGTAACGTCCGGGCTCACATTCGGTCTGTACACAATTCTTGAAGGTTCAACCAACGAACCTTATTGTGTTCGCTGGGTGAAAAACATCAGTAGAGTTCGGCTGACGTGTTCAGCGATAAACGTTGTTATATTATAATGCTATTTAGCTGTTTTTCGGGTTGCCCATTTGCCTTTTTTGCAATGGACGCATACTCAAGTTAGAATTACAACGAGGCTGTTTAAACAGTGTTGTACACGTTACTCCTCAAAAGTAACGAAATACCGTTACTCGTTACTTGACCTTAAAAGTAACTAAGTACGTTACTCCTTCCTTTTCTAAAAAAGCTAATTAAATACTTTACTCGTTACCCAAAAAAGTAACTAGGTAGAGCAACTCGTTACTAGTAACGCGTTACGTACATGTCTGAGTAGGAGTAAGGCCTGCCGCATCCCTTACCTTTCTGGCGGCCTGGCTACCACTACAGAGTGAAACATGAGCCTCCCGAGTCATGAATCATTTAAGAAGCCTAGGAAATTGAGACGATAAAACGGGATGATCGGCCCAGTAGATTTCTTCTTCTTCCATTGTTTACCTGCGCACGAATTCCGGGGAGGTGTAAAGCAGAGTTCTGTATACACCTTTTTCGTTTAGCCTCGCACCCAGCCACGTTGTCCCCCTATCCGGTATGCCTTCCGAAAAAAGAAAGCAAAAGCAAGCAAAAGAAGAAAGCGATGTTTTCACGCATACCGGAAGTTTCAGAATTGAAGAAGGCGGCGCCCACGTAGAAAAGGTGTATACTTTGTGTAGGAAATCCTAGGGGGCGGGGGGGGGGGGGCGTTGACTCTGCCTGAGGGTGTGTTAGGAAGTGCTAAGGGGGGGGGGGAGGGCAGTAAATCATTGGTACTTTTGCTGAATGTTTGGACCACCCAGAGGGAGCTTCGCGCACCGGCTGTCTCGAAAGCCGTGATTGCGCAAGAGTTTTACGAACTAAATTTAAGAGGGGGCCTCCCGACCAGCTAAAGGCTGTCCCACATACTGAACACGAACTTTTGTCGGACACGATTTCGCGCCCTATAGACCCTTTCTTTAACGGTGCCGCCATCTTGAAATGTCGTCACTTCCAGTATGGGCGAAAACATTGTTTTGCCGTCGCCACGCCAGCAGAAGACACTTAGGATATAAGCGTAACCGTCACACATGATCAATTTGCCTCCCCTTATTTTTTTACTAGTTACAGGTTGAAACGTTTTAGTATTTTTTCGTCGCCCATACCGGATACGCCTATTAGGTTGTTGGGGACGAGAGTACACAGAAAAGGTATATAGGAGGGCGTGCAAAGCGATTCCACACCCCTGCCCGTTTCGATCTGGATCAGGGGCGGAGCCAAGGGGGGGGCGACGGGGGCGGCCGCATCCCCCCCCCCCACCAGACAAAGTCGACTTCCCCCCCCCCCCCGCTCTTCCCTTCTCGGAGGGTAATTTGACATGGGTGGACCCCCCGGTGCACAAGAAAGAATGGGAGAATAGTATCCTTACAAATATTCCGCCCCCCCCCCCCAAAAAAAAAAAAACAAAAAAACGGAGTTCTGGATCCACTTCTGATCTGGATGAGCATCGTACCGGCGTGCAGTCGTGTATCACTGCTGCGCAGGCACGTAGCCGAGGGAGGGGGGGGAGCATGGGGCGCCCCCCCCCCCCCCCCGAAATCTTCGATTTTGCTGGGACCTCCTTTCCCCCTTTCCCTCGTACAGCATTTTGTCATGGGCGCCCCCCCCCCCCCCGACACAAAATCCTGGCTACGTGCCTGCTGCTGCGTGATGCACGTCAAAGGCCCCAGGCTAGCGGTTGTACTGCAATGGCTAAATTGCTCATCTACAGCTGGGAGACAAGTCGCCCGTTGAGGCGAGGCAGATTAAGTTCTAAGCTGTATAAACATACACAAAACCAAATTATTATTATTATTATTATTTTATTTATTTATTTATTTATTTTTTGCAAAGCGGTTTAGCGGTAACGCGGATCCGGGGAGCGTAGTAGTAGTAGTATGCTGGAGTAGCCTTGCATTTCTTCCTGCGGGGCGCGAAATCGTGCCAGAAAAAGTCAGAAAGATACACAACCATAGCGAATTCGGTCCATGGAGCCTTCGGTATAGACGCGCCATCTGTTCGCTGCGAAAGTAAATACTCCGTGACCCATTTTCTTAGCTACCACGAACAAACCTAGATGGCGCGCGAAGCGGAAGACCTCTGTGGAATGTCTCTTACACACACGAGTTGTGTAAAGACCAAAGATACATCCCATTGTGAAGTATCTTTGGCGACCGTACGTTGCCACCTATTTTTATATGGCATTGATATGCCAATATGAACAGTGATTACAGTCGATTAAATAATTAATTTAGTTTTTTAAGCTGGCTCTGCACACAGCTTATGTTGTCTCTTGCACCGTACTGCTACAAAAAAAAATAACTCGTGAAATGAAGAAATTGCAAAATTTCAGAAATTGCACTTTTTTATTTTTTGCGAATCGTATTTATTGAGGTCATATTATGTTACAAAGCTACGCATAATTGTTGTTAATTACTGTGACAAGATTATGAAACAAACTAAAGATATGCACAGACGCTCAACATCACGAGATAAAATGAATGTAGTAAAATAGCAAAATTGCAATATACATATTGTGGGGTAGGCACGGAGGCTTAATTGTTAGCTTTAACATATATAAAGTGAACAAAGTATTTAGGTAAAATAAAGTGAATAAGTATTTAGGTAAAGCGGTGTAATAAGGTAAGGGACATGTGGTTGCTGGTTTTGACTGAAAAATATATCAGGTAATCTATGGAAGGAAATTAGTTACTTGAGATACAGCTAAGAAACATAGGGTTCGAGCGAAAACCGTTAAGTATCGAATTTTGTTTATAAGCCGTCACCCGAACAAAACTTTTATTTTGATTTGTCAATTACCAAAACCCGAATCGAAACTGAAAACAATTATCTGGTAGTCGATGTATTATAACGACTCGACAATAACACTTTTTGGCCAATATTTTCGATAAGAAATCTCACAACGTGGGTTTTTGCCAAAATGCATGACTTGTGGACGAACTATAAAGATTGTGACTATAGGCATGTCTTGTAGAAGTATATCGAAACAGATAAAACAATCCCTGGTTGATTGACTGTTTGACGTTTATTTTTTCGCTATTTATATGGTTTCGAGTACGTCGTATCAATGCTCTTTGAGAGCTCAGCTCTTAGGCGCCCGTTTCCCGGTTTTGCGGCGTCGGCGTTGCCGTTGGCGTCGGCGTAACCGCGCTAAGTTTAGCGGGAAAAATAGGGAGTTTTCGTAGATCGATTTCGCCGTCTCGCAACCCCTCCGCAACCCACTCCGATACCGGAACTCTGCAGGGAAGGCCATCGGCGCGCAGGCGCAGTAGCGGCTTCTTCGTTGCGAGAGGCCTTAGCGGAGGGGAAACGCGGTCTACGAAAACTCCCTATTGACGTCACGTGAACACAACACCATTTGGATTCCCCGCTAAATTTAGCGGGGAAAATGATGTCACATGACTTGGTGTCACGTCACCTATGAACAAATTCAGTTTCTCTGCTAGATTTAGCGGGAAATTTGTCGTCACGTGACCTCAACAGCAGTTCAATAATCCGCTATATTTAGCGGGAAAATTGACGTCACGTGACCTCAACACCAATTCAGTTTCTCCGCTAAATTTAGCGGAGAAAATGACGTCAAATGACTTGGTGTCACGTAATGTCTCGATTGAAAAGACCATCAGAAATTTTTGATGATCCATCAAACTTACTTGATGACCCATCAGACCTTTTTGATTTACCATTACACCTTCTTGGCGGCCCATCACACCTTCTTGACGGACCATCATACCTTTTTAATGGTCAAACAGACCTTCTCTGATGGCCCCACATACCTTATTGATGGCCAATCAGACTTATTTGCTGGTCCGACAGGCTTACTTGATGGTGTCTGATGAACCATCAAACATTTTGTGATGCTGGCTCATGGACCATTAAAGGTTTCTGTTTGTATCTCGAAGTCCGTCAAAACGTTTCTTGAGGTGACTGACGGATCATTGAAACGTTTTTTTATGTTGCCTGGGTATCTCGATATCTCGTATCTCGCCATGAGGGTATCTCGATAGATCATCAGAACGCAAAAAGGCTGATGGTGTTTCTCATGGCATATTTCGGTGGTGGAGAGACCTGACTATCAGTGGCGTAACCAGGAATATTCTTTTTTTTTTGGTAGTGGAGGGGGGGGGCGAATATAGTCAGTGACTATATTCGGGAGGTTTTAGCAGTGGCCGAGTGGAGGCGTCAACAATCTCACGTCGTCGTGCATGCGTGAATTACATCCGGTGCGGAAAGCTGACAGCGGCGTGGCTCGATAGGAGGGTGTTCAATCCGTAATAATCCGCCTCAACAATTGTACTAGGATACTCGAAAGGTCGCGAAGACACCTTCTTATAGACTCAGGTATGTTTTTGCAACCATAGTTTTGTTTTCAATTGTGTTATTGTCCGTTGGTGACACAATTTCTTGATCCACTTTGTATGTCAAGTAGATCAAATTTACGATCTCAGTGGCAGAGAATGTGTCGAAAAACGAACATTGCTTGATAGAAATTAATTTACTAGGCGTACGTGTACTGTGAACTAAATGTTTGCGAGAAAAAACGTTTACAAAGCCACGAATGCGGTAATACGGAGCTTACCGCATTGTCGGGCCGACGAGGCTTAGTGTGTAGCCAGCCGGCAATGGCCAGGCGGCGCCACAAGCGGAGGCGTGTCAGGTAATGGGGCGGCCAGTCTGCCGGTCCGGCCGTGGCGAGCGGCGGCGACCCTGATTTCAGCAGTCCCCGTGTGCACGTGCACACCATGTCCCTGGTTCTTTTATGCGGTTTTAAGACCATCGGGAGCCTTGATAGGTCGAAGTGTTTAGAGCATATACTAGAGTAGTAATTCGGACACCAGTTTGAGTTGTCCTCACCACTTGTGGGGTCGCTGTATAATAATCGCCGACCGATAGGTCCGTGCTTGGCTCGTCCACCAGAAGTGACACAACACACCGAGAAGGCAGCGAATCGGTTTACTGTACTTCCCGGTTGCCCGTCTTCGGGAGCCGGCAGTCTTCGAGACCCGCCGACCCTAGTTGTCGTCCGTCGTTCAGAGCTCGCAGTCGGGTATGTCCAGGCCTGTGGATCGTGCTTCCCACGCTATAGTGCTGCGTAGGCTAGCTGTTCCGTGCTATCACAGCCAGAGTCTCGCTGCGGAACCACTCCGGGATCGTCATGGCCTAGGCCGGTATTGCCAGGGCTCGCCGTTTTTGCCGGTCCTGATCCGAACCTCGCTGGTGGGACGTTCTGGGGATGGCCATGGGCCAGACCAGCCAGAACGGCTCTATCGTTCCTGCCCGACCCCAGCCTCGTGCAGCCCTCTCTTCCTATTTCCTCGCGCTCACTCCCTGCTGGCCCCGGATCGCACCTCGCTCGGCCGTCCTCGTCTTCTCCCGACGTCCCCACGCACTAGAATAAAATATGGGTAATTAGAACCAAACTCTGCATGCTAGAGAACAGTATACGCACAATACAATGGCTGGAGTGTGATAGGCAAGGCTGGTGTAAAAAGGCGACAAGCAACAAAGTGTACGTGTGAGAATGATATTTACGCTTCGCATGAGCTTTTCTAAGGAAAACCTTTTGCATCCTGTTTGCTGCACGCCGTCACATTGTTACCAGACTCAGCATTAAATTTTGTTGCCGAAACAAACAAAACTTGATGCGCTACGAAGATCCACTATTTGAGAACGCGCAGGTTTGTAAGGTTTTGGTTGCAACCGCGCGTGCCGAACGGCTATGCACGCGTTCAACTACGAGTGCCGGGAGGGGCCGACGGGCCTCTCGCTTGGAGACCTGATCGCCCGATTCTCGAAGTCACAGCGAAGCAACAATCGGCCCGATTGTTCCTACCGTATTTCTCTATCTGGCTGTCGAACTGACTCGAAAAACAACTTGTAAAAATATGTTATTTTGCCGATCAGTCTGCAAAACGAGTTCGGCAGACCACTTTCCAAGCCTGCACATCTATTTTCGATCACTTCAACTAATTAATGTAAAATTCACTTACATGATGCGTCGCACTGCAGTAATCCACTTCTGCCGCCGTGTCGCTTGCCAAGACCTCGAAGGGACGCGGTAAAGTTTTACGCTTGAGTCACTTTCGCGACTGTGGCAGTCTTTCACGCAGCAGTTGTGATGTTTATTTTTGGGGGAACTCTAGGGTTAGGGGACATATCACAGGAACCCGGTGAGGTCATAGAGACGTCAAGTTGGGACTTACTTTTACGAAAAACGTTTCCAAAAAGTCTCAAGCCCATCCGAAATGACGCGTTCACACGTGGTTTCCGCGATCCGGGCAGACCTGGCCTACCCGCTGTTTTATTTTGCAGCGGCCAGGTGGCGCAACGTGTAGTGCCAAACTGAATTGCCGGTGGCCTATTGTACGCTGTCGCACGACGCCGTCATGCCCAGCATAGACGATGGGGACAGAGTGTAGATAGCCACGCAACTGACACCGATAAAAGTTGCTGCGCGTCGTGGAGTCTCGAAAGTAGTGAGTGGATTCAACGCATTTTCTCTTCCGTTTTGTTTTTGCGGTTTAATAATTCAACGTTCAATCATTTCTAAAGAGAAATAATAACATGCCATAACCAATATACAAACTTTGCTTTCCGGTTTCCAGGGGGTTTCGGAAGGTACCCAACGCTTCGGATGTTCCATTCTGAAATAATAATGGGCAAGGAATAAAGTTCACATTTGACTGTAATGGAATCTGTCTTCTGCCAGTACATATCTGTGATTAGAAATTCATGCCGACCATTAGACCAGCAGACTTTCAAACAATTAGGCCATCAGATGTCCCAAAATACGACAGACAATCACACCATCAAGCCATCATACCATCAATGTCCCGAAATACGACAGACCCTCAAATCATCAGGCCATCAGACCATAAACGTCCCAAAATACGACAGACTATCAGCATGATGGACCATCAGAAATTTTCTGATAGTCATTTTCGATAAGGAAATATGAACGAATTCAGTCTCTCTGCTAGATTTAGCGGGAAAATTGCAGTCACGTGACCTCAACAGCAACGGATTGACGTCACTTGACCTTAACACCAATTCAGTTTCCCGCTAGATTTAGCGGGAAATTTACTGTCACATGACCTGAAAAATGGCGTCCCATGACCTGGTGTGACGTCACCTATGAACTAATTCAGTTTCTCTGCAAGATGTAGCGGTAAAATTGACGTCACGTGATCTCAACAGCAATTGAATTACACGCTAAATTGAGCGGGAGAATTGACGTCACCTGAACTCAACACCAATTCAGTTTCCCGTTAAATTTAGCGTGGAAAATGACGTCACATGACCTAGTGTCACACCTATGAACACATTCAGTTTCTCCGCTAGATTTAGCGGGAAAATTGACGTAACGTGCGGAGGAGGAGGACGGGAAGATACTGAATTCTTAAATAAGCATGACATCATCTCGTCTTTTCAGCATGGCTTCCGTAAAGGCCTTTCCACCACCACACAAATTATTTTGACCATTCATTCTTTCGCTTCAATAGTCGAAAAACCGGGCCACGTCGACGTAATCTTCTCTCGGCTTGAGCAAAGCATTTGATAGGGTCTCTCATTCCGGTATCTTATTCAAACCAAACGAACTTGGATTTCCCCGTACGGTTGTAAAATTAATTTTCTCTTACCTAGCAACGCGCTAAAAATGTACCGATGTAGGCGGTCAGAAGCAAATTAAAAGAAATTACAAGTGAAAGCTATTTCCACCAGGTAAGAATAAGAGTCAGTCTGTGAACAACGGGAGCTCAAATTGGCTGAACTTATAAGAGTCGCTGGAGTCTGCACCCCCCCCACTCACGGTCGGCCGTCCTCTAGCTTTATTATCTTTTCTGTAACCGGCACACAATGCACAGTATTTTTGGCAATATTAATTCATAACAAAACTCCGTCCTTGTCACTGTTCTACATTCTCTCACTATAACAGAACTGCGGGCTTCAATACAGTCAAATCTAACCCTGACGTGTCACCACATTAGCATCTCGCAGTGAAGCCTCTGGTCTTTTCAGTAGTTGTTTAACCACCGTTTCCTGCGCGCCAGACCTAATTTACCCCACCTCACCCCATATATTCCATTTCAATTAGATCATGATCACAAGGTCAGGATTTTATCGTTAACTAATGCTTTTTTGTCATTTATTCATAGCACATATCACCAACAGTTCCAGAACATCGTAGCTAATACTGTATAACTATGAACCATTTTACAGGACTGTTAAAGCCTGCACTTTGTCGCTTCATCAATATAGCTTGTAAACACTCCACTGTCTAATGCCTTAGACCCTATGGACATATTATTTAAACGAATAAATAAATAGATTACTAAATAAAAGTTTAAACAAAAATCGCTGCCTTTTTTGTGGGGGGGGGAGGTGATAAAACACTTTTGTGTTGTATCTGTAATTCGCATGTAAATACTGCTCGCAAAATTTGTAATGAAAAGCCTTATCGTAAAAGTGTTCTGCCTTCGTATTTCGATTGATTCTTTTTTTTTTTCGGCCCTTCCCAGCAGCTAAGCTTGAAGCTCGGAAATGTGCCGTCGCGCTACGATGGGGACCTCACTCCAAACAGAGAGCCTATGTCCTAGGAGGGTCGATCTTTTGACGCAGGCGACCGCTCGGCGGCCCGCCTCATACGCTTTACTAGCCCGATCACGCCGACCCTCACGGTAAGAGCCCTCAACCTTCGTTCGGACGAAATTTGTGTTTGTCCAAAGAACCTGCGGCGCCGGTATTAGCATCGTCAACACCCGTCGCAGCGCTGCTCCGCTTTATTTTGTTTCTGGCAATCGTATCGACCGTTCGCGTCTGTTGCCTCGAAGCTGTCACCTCGCAAGAAAAGTTTTACATGTGTTTGCCGTTTGCACTACGGATACAAACGGGGCCATTCCCCGGATCGGTTCGCTCTGGACTTGGACCTCCACTAGGCCTACCTCAATCGGTGTGCCGGCCGGCCTCTGCTCCAAGTCTCGTCGCCTCATGGCTGTTTCACTACTCTCTTGTCGCGGCACCCGTCATCGCTACATCTGGTGCTTCCTCTTCTTCGGCGACATTGCGTCCAACCCGGTCCCAAGCCTCAACTCTGTACGACATAGTGGCGGTTCTCCAGTGTGACGGCTGTGGGCGGTGTGCACACCGCAAATGCGAACTTGTGTCCCTCCCTCCCCGTATACCGGCGACTATCAGCGTCAATTGAGGGCTGGTTTTGCGGCGCGCGTCAGCTGCCCCCGTTGCACGACTTGCTTTTGAGCTTTCGCTATGCCAAAGCCCTCACGGTACGCCATCATCGGTCCCGCCCGCCCCTCCAACACGGCCGGGCTCCTCTACTCCACGCATCCACCTCTGGTACATAAACTGCCGGAGTGCCAAGAACAAGCTCGTCGAGGTCCGCTCTACGGTAACCTCTCTCTCGCCTGATACCTTTGTGCTGCTTACTGAAACGTGGCTGGACCCGGGAATGTATGATGTGGAACTCATACACCTCTCTTCGCACTCAGTTTACCGGAAGGACCGTGGTGGCCGTGGTGGAGGAGTTTTAGTCGCCGTCTCATCGAGCTTCCGGTGCATCCGCAGGCCGAACCTAGAATCTCCCTTCCTCGAGACTATCTTTTTGGAAATCTTCCTCCCGCGTGGATCAACTCTGCTGGGTTGTGTATACTTCCCTCCCAAAGAACAAGAGTCCTCGTACACCCTCCTTGACGACTCGCTTTCTCGAGCCAAGACAGAGCCCTTCAGGGACATCATTCTCCTCAGAGACTTCAATTCACATGTCGACTGGTGGAGCCAGGAAAACCCCTCTCCTAGTGACAAGTGCGACGAAGTCCTCCTTGATGTCACTACTGCTGCCGGCCTCCAACAAGTCTGCCTTTCGGCCACCCGTTAAGTTCAGGGGCAAGCTTCATCCTTCCTCGACCTAGTTTTTGTGTCAGATATCACTCGGACCCTGTCCTGCGATGTCTACCCTGGTCTATCCTGATGTCATCACCACGCAATAGAGGTGTCCTACGCAGCCACGCTCCCTCTCAAAGGCCGGTACGCACGCGCCGTATGGAAATTTCAGCAAATAGACCACACCCACTTAGTTCAGCTCGCTCACCTCGCTCCTTGGTTCTAGGCGACAGGAAATGACTGTTCCACGAACTACGAGCTTTGGTGCGATTTTGCGTATGCCATACAGAAAGACTGCTTCGCTCTGCGGTCAAACCGCCAAGAAGGAACAGGTCCCCTTGGATCACCCCTAATATAATCAAAATGGCCAGACAAAAGCGTGCCCTATTCAAGCAGGCCGCTCGACTCCAGTGCTCCTCCACCCACCAGAAGGCACTACTGTGCTCACAACAATTACGCCCGCGACGTCGCCCTGAAGGCGAAGAAAAACCCTAAACTATTTTGGGCCTACGTCAGTCGGCTGCAATCAAACCGCCAACACCCGTGCTTTGTGGACAACAACCGTCCAATGACTTCACCACTGGACATTGCAGAGTATTTTGCGTCACAGTTCTCCGCAGTCTTCAACTCCTGCTCTTCCTCCTCTGAACTCGACCCAAACGTCCTTATAAGGGACCTGGAAGTCTCCGTTCCTGCCCCTGCCACCGCTCTTGAGAACATGCGTTTCTCCCTTGCTCAGTTGGATGACGCTGTCTAATTGATCACTGCACTGGACGACCGGACCACGTCGCCCCTACTTTTGTCAAGGAGCTGTATTCACACGTCTCAATTCCTCTGTTAAGACTATTCCAGTATTTCCTGGACTGTGCCTTCGTGCCACCATCCTGGAAAAAAGATTTCGTCACGCCCTTACACAAGGGCAAAGGGAAGCCCCTCAGCGACTTCTCAAGTTGCAGACCAATATCAATCACGTCCATCCTGTGCCGCACATTTGAACGGGCTGTCAACAAGCACTTTCTTCACTACCTAGAAATCAACAATGTGCTATCGGCTTCCCAGCATGGGTTCAGGCCAAACCGCAGCTGCGAGACCGCCCTGGCCACCGTGGCTCTCTACGCGAGCTCCAACTTGGATAGCCGCATCTCCACCGACGTCATCGAGCTCGACCTTCGAAACGCCTTCGACACCCTAGACCACGCCATCCATCTCCAGAAGACTGCACGAGCAGTTGTTCGAGGCCGTCTCCTGCTTTGGATGGGTCGTTTCTCGACCGATCGCTCGTACTGAGTGCTGTTTCACGGACATGCGTCCCAGGACTTCCCAGTTCCCTCAGGGGTGCCTCAAGGCTCTGTCTTTGGGCCCACACTATTTCTGCTGTATGTGGATTCTTGCAGAGGACAACTTTTTTAAATCGTTTCAGTTGCCTCATTTTGAGACCCTGTTCAAGCGCACCATTGTCACCAGGCACTACTGGGACAATTCCTTTAAGTCTCCCAAGTATGTGTCTAGGTCATTCAGGAGCAATCAACGGTTCGAAGTGCCCAGAAGAAGAACGCTTTATGGAGAAAGCGTAAGATATTTTTATGTGCCAAAGATATTTAATGAGCTTCACGAAGACTTACATGACATAGAGTCAGTGCAAAAATTAAAGAAAGCTCTCAAGCGTGTTTGCTAAAACCCATCTCAAGACCGATTGAGAAACAAAATTCTGATGTTTTGTGTATCCCCGCTTTAAGTTTGATGGTAATATGGTGTCACATAGTGTGAGTAATCATGTTAAATTACCTTTTTTTATTTAAGTGACTCCGGAAACAAATTTTGTTAGCATTTGTGATTTTCTGTTTCACTTCACAAGCAGCATGCTCATCAAGGTGGTGTTCATCAAACAAGCCCTAGACGGCTTTGATGAACCCGTGTCTGTGCCTGGTTCTGTGTTCGTGCAATAAACTATCATTAATATTATTATTATTATTATTATTATTATTATTATTATTATTATTATCATCATCATCATCATCTCAAACCACGGGGAGCGTTTGCAATTTAATGGCCGAAGCCTCCCGCGCCGATTGGTCGCAAGTGCGCATGCGCTATGTTGTCGCGTGGCGAGGATGAAAGCAGGGGAAAGACAGACGCTCGCAGACGATCAATGCCCATTCGGCCCCTAGCTGCTCGTATTGCCAACGCGGCCCACAAACCACGTGACTCCGATCGGTCGGTTGGACACTCTCTGTAATAAAAGCTGTCTAACCCCAACCGACGACTGCTAAGTCAGCCGCCCGCCGGGCTTGAGAGCTTTGGGCTCAGCTACTGCGGTGCATCTCACTGCAAGCGCGCCCATGGTTCAATTTGGCTGATCTGCCCACCCGGGTCCCGCAACGTGCGCCCAGCGGCAGCGCCTACGAAAGGGAGTTCGTTCACCCGATTTTCTTTCCGTCCCTCGGCAGCGCCGTCAGGGCTTGTCGGTTCTGCAGATCTCTGAAGTCACATTTACGACACGTTTTCTTTCCTCGGGCTTGTTCACAGATGCGAGACCGCTTATCAGCGCGCGCCTCCTTCAACATTATTCGACGGTTCGCCCAAAATAGGCGCTTTCTGCGTTTTCGTGGCCAAACGAGCTTCGTAAGAAAAGAAAAAAGGAAAAGCGCTGCCTTCGGCCCTCGAGAATCAGAGAGTTGAAAGCGCCGCCGGAGGCAGACGTGCAAGGTGTTTCCTAATGCGCAATTCCGTTACGCCAAAGCCAAAACCAGAGGGCCAGCGCGATGATGTCAAAAATCTAGAACTTACGTGGGCTGTTTCTATCACCGCGACTTATACGCTTCAGAGTTTGTTTTTAATTCAGCGTGTGTTAGATGCTTCCGTGGTCTGCCGTACCTGACTGATCTGCCGTACCTGACTGAAAAGCCGTAAAAACCGACCACAATATTAAAGAAAGATCATGTAAACAGGCGAGCTCGTTAATGTTGCCCATATTTGAAAAAACCGGAGATGACGGACGAAGAAGGGGACATTTTGTGTTTGTCCCCTTTTTCGTCCGTCGTCTCCGGTTTTTTCAGATATGTGCAAAATATTAACTCAAATGCTCCGCCTTTCAGTATCGTTATCACCGAGGATTTTGTTGTGGTTGAAGATGAAACCTATGTTCCACATTACGTAAGAGATATTTGCGAAATTCGTTTGGGAATCGCACCTGCGATGATCGGTTCCGGGTCGTCTGGGTCTGGATGCCGAATCCGCCTGATACGGTCCAATTTGCCCTGCACTGCTTAGGTCAATACCATATTGGTGCGGATGCGGGGCAAGCTAATGCGGTCAATCCGGCTGTGTTCGCCTTGTAGGCCACCACACGGGTATTGCGGGATCGGGACTGTCTGGTCCTTGAGCCGCCTCATCTTTCCCAGAGATAGAAACCCTTCGGGGTCGAATGACAGTACGTAATTATCGCCTTCTCTTTTTTGCTCCTGTTGATCCTGGGTTGGATGAGCGAGTTCGACTTCCGGCGCCGTTGTGGATGCTATCATTGCCATAAAAGTGTTTCGGCACCCATCCCGCTTGTGTTCTGCAATAAACTACACACACGCGCAAACAAACAAACAAAAATATTATACTTCTTTTCAGATGAATTGTCTGACAGATATTCCATGATAAATGTCAGACTAACGCCATTCATAGTTCTATAAAGTTTTTTGGGGGCTGGACATATAATCCCCTTGTTATGTGAGTGTGGCTGGTATCGGCGCAAAGCTTGGGAGAATCAGTCCATTCTCTTTTGTAATTTCTCAGATACATGCACCTTCTGTGACCTAGCAGTCTGGCTTGGTAACAGGGTCAAGCGTTTTCTGCTTTCGCGAATTAAGTCATAGACGAAGGATATAAATCAAGCCTCATTTCCATTGCCTTGAACCAGTCCTTGATGTCGCAGATCACTCCAACCAGTCGTTGCAGCTCAGCTCCAACCAGTAGTGTCTCTGACTACATGTCGGCGGTAGTAGAATCTCAATTGTTTTACTTTCTTGAAATTTTTAAGGCAGGAAACAAGGCCGAGATCGAAATAACAGTCGTTCGCAATCACCAATTTCGTGAACTTGTTCCCTAAGCCAGAAAAGGATCGGTAGGTCGTCCGTTCCCTTCAGTTACGACTTTATGATTTTGACAACGGTTTCTGCCATTCCTTTGCTTTGGGAATGCCTATAGGTCTTGAAGTTAAGTGACGGAAGCCGTCTGTTTTGGCAAAATTCTCGACATTCAATTTAAATCTAGTATCAGCGACTGCTATGCCCGGTATCTCATGTCTTGTGAAGAAAAGCCTGCAATGTAGTGATCACAGTAATAATAAATGATAATTGGCCACTAATTTTCATAAAACAAAACAAGTTCATCTCTTCTGTTTTCTATGTGCCTCGTGGAAAATGCGTTGGCAGAAGAGGCATTTTCCGTCTAACGCGGTTTTCAGGCACACAAGCCACTTTTTAATCAGGAGTTCACTAATGGGGTTCATGCCAAGACACCAAAGGAGTTATCTGCTCATCCTTTGCACTAACCCAATATGAGCTTCGTGAAGCTGGTTAAGAATTCTACCGAGCATTTTCACCTGGACTTCCACTTTTGAGGTGCAGACAGAATTTTCATCAACGAGAAAGATGCTATCGTTTTCCTTTCTTTTAGCTGCAGCTCCACACCTCGTCGGCTATTCCGATTGAATCAGTTATCGAAAACCTGTGCGCTCTTCGTCATTTCGCTGTTCACTCGCGATTTGTTGAAGACTAACAAAAACGTAGAAGACGCGACGTGTTAATGCAGCCGTCATTTTCGGTTTTGGTTGTTAGAGAGAAGACGTTGACGAACTGTCGGCTGTTGTGAAGCCCTTATTGAGTACATGAAATGCATGAGTGACAAGCGCGTTCTCCGCAGCCTTGGTGTCAGGTAATTGAGGAACTTAGACCCGAAAATTGAGACGTTATCTGTCTTGAGATTCCTACAGAGTAGACTGGGAACGTCTATTTGCTGCACATGCGACATCAAGACCCCTCTTTCTCTGTCTGAACGTATCGGCTTTGAGTGTCTTACAAAACCACTGAAGCGTCGAACTATTGTTCCTTTGTCTCGCGCAAAGCAGCACCTGGTGTGTACGCTGATGTGTCTGCAATTACAAATGTTTTCTTGTTTTGATCACATGTACCTAGAGGCTAGAACCGGGTCTGGTAAAAACATACCTTTTCACTTGAATGAGAACATTTTTTTGACAGAAATCTGTCTGGTTGGGGATAGATTAGGTTTAGACGGAAGAGCTCTAACCAAAATCCAAAAAACGGTTCCGCCCGACGTTTCAAAATCTGCTCGGTTTCTTCATCAGGGGTGACTAAATCGCGAGGAACAGCAGCAGTTTTCATCTTCTTCTTCAACTCGAAATTTCTTCTTTTTTCATACAGATGGCTTCCTGTTTGTTGCCGTCATCAGGTGGCGCCCTGATGAAGAAACCGAGCAGGTTTTGAAACGTCGGGCTGAACGTCTTTGATTTGGTTGGAGCTCTTCCGTCTAAACCATAGCTTTTCACTGGCGAAAAACAAGTTGTTGAGGCTGGTTTCAATTTATGTTGCTTCACGCTTATCTTCAATGCCAGGGGTTTAACAGCCGTCACACATCGCATGAAGCCCGCCAAATACGCTGCCGTGCATGACATATCTTTTTTTAATGAAAATATGGCATCTGAGCATGAGCAACAGCTGGGATATTTACTGGATAGAGACGAACACGGTTGTTCTCGATTAGGTGCACCAAAAGGAAATCTTTATGACGTTGAACACGCACTTGTATTTGTTTGACGCGATCCCTGTTTGGGAGAGGCGTTCCAGAAGTGACCCTAGGCGACAATGGCGTTCACCTTATCTGGGTCTCCGATCAGGGCCTCATCTGTGTAGCATGTCGCTCCCTCAATGTCGAAGCGGACTTCTGCCGTTCTCCGTTAAAGCTGCTGTGGTGTCGGAAATAAGACAGGTTTAACTCATCAGCCCGCGAAACAACCGCCTCCTCTTCCAATGCCAAAGCGACCACACAAGCTGTAACGGAAATTCACTGCTCAACTTTTATGTACCCCACTGAGCATAGGCCATACAATAAAATCCCAAATAGCCCCCCCCCCCCAATTGGGGGGGGGGGGAGTGCTATGAAAAACGCGCCTTCTATGCCATCGCAGAGTCTCTGGAAGACACAACCCGAAGTGCAGCAATCGCGGCGGGATTCCTTACTTAATAAAAACACGATTTCGAGATATCGTCTATGCTTTTAAGTTTAGTCCCAAACAACACCAAGAAGTTCGAAATTGTGTTGGCCTATTGCGAAGCCTACTTCTTTTTAAAAGGCCACACAATCAAGTTCATTCTTTTAAGAGCTGGATTCAACACCCCAACGCGGTGGCGAGGCGAATCAGAGAAAGACTCTGCAACTGCATTGCATGTATCAGCTGGTATTTGCACCTTCGCCGAGCTAAGAGATGAACTATCTCAGACAGGCACCGCACTATATACATCATCAACTCTACTTGCCCAATCCATTAGTCCTATCAGTCCGAAGGCTGCCTCACAGTGTGTGGCAGCCTTCGGACTGCCACAGACTGTGTGGCAGTCTGAGGTCCGAAGAAGTCCCACTGACTGCCGAGCTTTCTGGCGGTTTTTTGATCCACCAGAACTAAACACACACTTTCCAAATGGGCTTCATTCTTCCCGCCATGCTGTTCATTATCTCTGATTTGAAAAAGCTACTGAGAAAATGGCAAATGAAGGTTATATGAAAATTAAACTTTAAATCAGGGTGTCGAACCGGAACCGAACCGAACCGAAAACCGGAACCGAACCGGTATTTTTCCGGAACTGAACCCGAACCCGAACCGTTATATTGTTATCGCGATGAACCCGAACCGGAACTCAACCGGAAAAAAAATAACGGTTACCGGCTCATGTCAAAACGGTTCGGCCACGCGCTGTTGACAATGAATGTGCTATCAATGCCATTTGTTTTTTAACTGCCGTCAACTGACACACACCTCGCTTACATATTTTTCTTCTCCACTCAGTCTTAGGAATATAAACGCTGCATCCATGAATCTTGACAAACGCGGCATCCATGAATCTTGACATAGGAACCAGTATTGCGCTGGTCGCGGCTTGCACGGAAGAAAAAGAATTGGAAGGCTGTGCAAAAAAAAAAAATCGCGTCACGGGATTTCATTTTCCTACAATCTCGTAAATCCTAAATGCTGCTGTGTGCTCATTTCATAACACGTTTCTAGAACGTGATGTTGCAATTTTTTTTATTTTGATGTTGTTATTTTGATGTTATTTTGATTTTGTTATTTTGATGTTGCAATTTGTCATTTATAATTTCCGAACCGGTTCGCGAACCGGTTCAGCGCCCGAACCGGTTCGCGAACCGGTTCGCGGATCGAATTAATCG
This sequence comes from Ixodes ricinus, assembly GCA_037355805.1. Taxonomy (NCBI): domain Eukaryota; kingdom Metazoa; phylum Arthropoda; class Arachnida; order Ixodida; family Ixodidae; genus Ixodes; species Ixodes ricinus. The sequence goes on along the minus strand of JAZHYW010049573.1, from coordinate 16,220 downwards.
AACCGGAACTGAACCGGAACAAAATGAATTTACCTGAACCTGAACCGTAACCGAACCCGTATTTTTTCGGTTCGACACACTGCTTTAAATGTACCCGCGCTTTTCAGAGCGGTGACGTCACAAGTTGTATAAGTTGCAAGTCGAGCAGGCAGTCTTCGAAACACAGTATTTTGCACGTTCTTTTTCTTTTCTTTTGTTTTGCTGGCGTGAGCTTTTCCAACATTCAATTCCCATCGAACTTCTTCTACCCCACGGGGAGCAAACTGTACTAATCCCAAGTTACCACATTTGAAGTCGCGCTTTCAGTGTTGCATGCGGAGTCTCAGCCCCACAGACCTAAATTTAAAACTTCAATAACTTCGCGCAAAAACAACGTTATTGTGAGTTGTATTTTTGGAATACTGCATGAAATGTGTATATTGAGTTTAGCGACAAACAAAAACACGTTATTGTAAACTGTATTTAGGTTTACTAGTTTAAATCTGTATATTTAGCTTCGCGAAAAAAGTAACATTATTCTGAGTTGTATTTTGGGTTACAAGTTTAGATGTGTACGTTAAGCTTAAAAAAAACATTATTGTGAGTTGTATTTCGGGTTACTAGTTTAAATATGTATATTAGGCTTCGCGAAAAAAATATGATTGTAAGTTGTTTGGGCTATTAGTTTAGATGCGTATATTAAGCTTCGTGAAAAAAAAAAACGACAACATTAATCTGAAGGCCGGTTCAGACACTTGCGTTTGAGTGCGTTTGACTGCGTTGCGTCGAGAACCGAAAGCGAGTCACCGGCACATCTGTGCTTCGTATGAAGCGTGGACTCCAATTCAAGGAATCATCTTGGCACGCGATATAAGCAGCAGGAATGTCCTGGTTTCTCGCTGCCGCAACGCAGTCAAACGCAGTCAAACGCAACTGTGTGAACCGGGCTTGAGTTGTATCTGGGGTTACTAGTTTAGCTTTGTATATTAGGCTTCGCGAAAAAAAAACAATATTGCGAGTTGTATTCTGTGTGACTATTTTAGATGTGTATAATATTGCGTTGAAGCAGTTTAGAGACGAATCAACGATTATCTTAATTTAGCGGGAGAGAGTTGAGATGGTGCTAATTTATCGTGCATCAGCGCTACTGTCAGAGCTGCTTTAGCGCTACGTTGCACCTGCAAATGGGAAAAGGCCGGACATCATGCATCGGAGGGCTGATACAGTGTTGTGTATACAGCGTTGTGTTAGCACTTTGAATATCGTACAAACAGTCCTTAAGACAATTAATATTACGTCAGAATCAACTTCCCGCTTTACGTCCAAACCAGAGCTGCGCAATGTTCCCTCGTTGGTCTTGTTACTTCGCGTTCGTTGCAGACACAAAATCGCCGTTGTATTCTTTTCTTTACATATCCATTAACATTCATATTCCAAGTCAGCGTTGATTTTGAGCAAGTCGTAAACGCCACGGCTCAAGATTTACTAGATGCAGTGGACTTGAAAAGAAACTTAGTTCCTTCAACGATGCGTAGCAGAGCTCTCAGTCGACAAGGAGGTTACTCTTCAAGTGCTTGTAAGCAGCTTTTACCACAAGACTTCCCATAATTAATGGCAGGTTAAGAATGCACATCCCCACTTTCTTTGTCATCAACTCCTCGGAGCATGCACTAAAATGAGAATTTCAGCTAAACAGCAACAAAAGTCGAAATGTTCTACATGGTTAAAGTCAGCGAGAAACGTGAGGAAACTGTAGAATAATACAGGAGATAGGATAGACGCTGAACTTACAGCTCAATTTCATGTATAATGCTTACAAACTAGCCCAGCTCACCACCCCTCGGAATGTTCCGCGGAAATATTTTATATGACATGTCATAAGATATCAAGAAGCAGTAATTGAACTTTTGGACGAGTAAAGTTTTTATTCCAGGGCTCTACATCTTTTTTTTTTTTTTTGCTTGAAATCTTTTGGGTTATATTCACAAAATTATCGCATCAAGATCAATTGGGCGGCTAGTTGGTTGAACATCTAGACTGTGTTCCAAAAACAAAATTGTCGATTTATGCTTTTCTAGGCAAATATCGTGATGTTCAAGAGGGCTGTAATTGCCTCGGTATCATAGAACGCAAAGCGATTATAATTTTAATATTTCCTTAAAATGTTGTTATTCCACGGAATGTCCCAAAACTTTGGCCATGGTAGATGTTCCGCCTCCAGCACGCCGACGTGGGTTTCCGTCGGGCTTCGACTGCGCCGAAGGGCTATCAAAGGCAAAAAGCTCCCGCTGGTGGCGTCACGTTGCATCAATAAAGCTTCTCCGGAGTGCTCGTTAACGCGTCCAGCGCAGCGCCAGACGGCGACGCGCCGCCGTGGTTCCTTTCTTTCTGGACGACCGCTCATTTGCATGGCGTAAATGGACGCTTCAAAGGCGTCCGTTGTTCGACTTTCGGGACACAGCGACGCGGTCCGTGCGGGTGGTTCAAGGCCGCCGCGTTAACTGGTGCTGAGGAAGAGAGACGGCTCGGTCCTACCCAGCCGGTTCTGCGCTGGTTTGGTCGAGTCCTCGAGCAACCGCGTACCTACCGCCCACCACACTTTCTACGCCCGCACGCACTCCGTCAACTTCGCTTTCGAAAGGGGCTTTCCCGGCTGCGGCTGCGTGGCTCTACGGTGTGGAGGGCGAAACGGTTCCCTCTTAGCACCGCGGCGGGCTTCGGAGAAGAAGGAGGGGCCTTTCGCCCGCTGGTTCTGGCTCGTGCGCGATGCAAATCAGCCTCGCGGCGTTATTACCATTGTCCCGCTCGGTTGAGCTTCGTGTTTCCATCAGAATATTGCTGGAAGCTGCGGGAAGATAGGCGCCCGGCGAGGTAAACCCGCCGCTGCGGGCCCCTAGAAACCCCGTCAGCTGCGGCAAAAAGGAACTGGAGGCGGCTAGTAAAAGGAAAAACCTTCTTGAGTCCTGGAGAGGACAAACACCGTGCGTTACTGGAGCAACGGCATTGGCCGAACCCGTGCCCGTTCCGGAACAGCAGCCCCGGGGCCGCTATAAAGGACAGCCGCCGGCGACGCGGCCCGATGCAGGTCCAGGCTGAGAGTTCATGGCCGCGCAGACTGGGACCCGACGATTCCAGATGCGCCGGTCCTCGGCGGGACTCCTGGTGCTCCTGGTGTCCCTCGCGCTGCTCCTGGATACGGCGGCGGGCTTCGAGATCCTCCGACTGAAGAAGCTCGCCAAACTGGCCATCATCGGCCGGGCGCTGGCGCCCCAGATCGTGCCCATCCCGGTGCCGTATGGGGGCCCCCGGGCCACTACCACCCGCCGCCGCCGCCTCCGCCACCGCCGCCGCAGCACCACTACCCGCAGCACTACCCGCCCCCTACCCGCCCCCTACCCGCACCACTACCCGGCAATGCACAGCCACCCAGTGCCGGTGCCCGTGCCGATTCCGGTCCCGGTGCACCACCACCACCACATCATCAGCCACGCGGGCCACGTGGGCGCCGACGCCGGCTGGTGACGGACGAGCGACGACGACGCGGGAGGCTGGGCCCCCCACTGTGCCCACCCAAGAAGACAAGGCCTGAGCATGATGTCATCGTTAATGGACTCCGAGACACGCTGAACCTCGAGGAGAGACGCCTCAAAATTGCGTTCATCTCGGCGTGGCCGCGTGCTAGCAACACCCTCGTTGTGAGACGCTGCAACAGGCACTGTCGGCGATGCTGACCGCAAGCTAGGCGGCGCTGCCTGGATCCTCTAGTGGTGACGTCAGTGTGGGGGCCTTGTCTTTTAGGTGTTGGAACCCTCGCTGTGCTGGCCTGTGCTGCCAAAACTCTGCCAAACGGAACTCTGAGACGCGCGCAGCTGGCCGTGCCCCGGTTGGCCCGCAGCGAGCGTGCGATACTCACTTCTTAGGTTTGCCCGTATGTCTGAGAACTTCACCACCTATTTATGCTCGACCTTACCTGGCGTCACGGCCGGGACCCGCGTGCGGCTCCTGACGAGGCAACCACGCTGCGAGGCGCAGGAAAGTGAGCGGACAAAGAAACCGCTCAAACCGGAGGCTGCACTAAAGAGCTTTCTGACTTCGTCTTGCTGATGGCTCTTTTAACTCGACCTACGTGGTTTGCGAAATATTAAAAGAACGCAAATCGTCCTCACGCGCGCGGTACTTTACCAAACGCGCTATCGACGATTCGTACGCCTTATCCCTGTTCCATACATCTGGAAAGATCAAACTGTAGTTTTGCGAAATATAGCATTAATAGCCTCGACGCTTTTGGCAGGATGAATGCAGCTATATTTTGTTGAGATACGGTACCTTTGCAAGGAACCGTTGGCCACGCTTATAACCGTATACCATTTTGTGCACATACCCCTAACAATATAAAAAGAAAAAAATGTTCGTAAATTGTGAGGAATATTCCAAAATGTCAGTCTTATTGCGACAGCTTGACAAAACGCTGATGTAATGTATAAATAATTGACATCTATAGTCGGTGACAAGTTCAGTCATGTGATCGGCCCGAGTCATTTTGGAGCACTTTTTGGAGCCGCTATAGGTTCATTTTGGAGCAGCAAATTAAACTTTTGGAGCGTAAGTTTGCACACGAGTTTCCTCTACCACTTCAAATAGTATTAAGAATAATGTGTTGGCCTGTCCATCAAGAGTCATTCTCCACCTTGCGTTACCATTTCTGTGTCTTTTTGTTATCATTAATTATACGGCAGGTTTGATTCCATCGAATACAGAACTCGCTGTTGCGTGTAGAATAACCAGGCACGACAACAACTATGCTGGATAATGAAGAACAGTATGAACTGATGCCAATGGCTATGTTAGGTACATTTACAAAGCCAAACGTAAACCAAATAGTATATTCCACGGAAATTATGTTAAAACAGAATAATATTGAGCATTTAAGTTGATGTTTTAGTGATGTCCCAAAGGTTGTAATAAAACGGGAATTATTAAATCGGATAAAAACAAAGCTTTTATTATTTGACCATTAGCATCATGACAATTTATATGTAGAGCTTCACAATAACAAAAATCCACATTGCGAACGATAAATGAGCCCCAGAAACAACCCAGACCAACTCAAAAATGTTATTTCCAAGTTTCCATCCACCCCTCAAGCTAAATGAGTTTTAATTTACTCCGTTCATTGTGCCATCGCACAGATAGAACATATGTAAAGGTAATAACTAAGCCAGAAATATGAGATAAAATAAAATAAGCTTATAGAGAAGTTCCTATAAATCTTCCCGCCATTCACAAATATCCTCGCTAAATCTCGAATTTAAATTTCAAAAAAGTCATCAGTGTATGGCAGTCTATTATATATACTAGCCGCAGTTTTATTCAGAATTCTTCAGTGCACGGCAGATTTGTTACATCAGAACTTACGCGAAGTTAATTTCTTCTCTTTTTCTTAATAGACTCGACGTTTCTGGTCCATACGAAAATGGTCTATGAGCGCTTATGGAAAATCCTATGGTGAGCTATCACCGTGTGTGGCCCTCTGTGATCAACCATAAGAAACCATGAAATACGCTATAGTCCCCTACTGAGTAATACGTCTTCAAAGCTATAGATTCTCGATCCTTCAGATTTCTATAGCCAGCTATAGAAAAATATGTGTCTATCTAGCTATAGAAAGGTGTATGTATCTATATCTATAAACTCGCGATCATTATTTTTTTTTAGCCGACTCATTGCTGTTTTACGTCACCAAGGCTAAAAGTATCCGACCTTTCAATCTATAAAACAAAAGTATGTTTCCAAAGCTATACGGAGCGCAAGTTCGTCTGCTACTTGCACAGAAGTTACGAAGATGTCAGAATGCCGAGCTCGCATTGGCTGAATGGAAAACAAAGATAGTGGGTAGACCTCAAGGCACTCTGGTCTGGTGTATGTCGGTGGCTATCTGGTGAAACTCATTAGTGAGTTTGCGTGCGCCGCCTGTGTTATGCTGTTGACTACGAGTAACAGAGGTGATCCTCTGTTCGCCTTATTCCAAGGTCAGGATAAAGCGGACTTCATCGTCCAAATCCTAGGTTCCTCGTACTTCTCGACAACATTGTTGCTTTTTTTAAAAGCTTTAAGCACCTTCCGCGTACAAATGTGCACGAAGTTCTGCAACTACTCATTGCACCCTATCTTAAAGATGCGCCAATCCTAAGTTGCCCAGAGGGCATTCACAACAGTCACTCAAAGCGCCTGGCTGGTTTAATTTGCAACAAGTTCCTCAGAATACTTCTGATTAACCATGCAAAGACGGTTACGGACAGAAACGAAAAATCAGCTGGATATGTGCACAAGCCCTCGAGGAAGCACTTTAGGCTGTAATATGCGCTGTGCGAAAATTGCACAGACTACTACACCTTCGTCTAGAGCAGCTGACCGACTTCATGTGCGGCCTATGAAGTGATGATGCAGACCACGGCAATAGACAAATTGAGCCTGCTTACATTTCACGAGAGTGTACGAATTATTTATCATTTAAAGTTCCTCCACGTAGAAGGGGTCCGTCTCCTCCTGTTCTTGAGTTGCAACAGAAGTCCTGGAGGTAAAGACCAGTATAGTTTTCCGCAATTGCATTCGCTGTCTCTACTTACTACTTTTTCCTCCCGAATCTCTCGGAGATGTGCGTCAAATGTTCACCGTTTTGGGCTCATCAGAAGCGCATTACATAGTGGCTGAGGGTCTAAACGTAGGGATCTGGTGTAAAAGGCTATAAAAATCTCGGCCGCAAGTTACGACAGCGCTGAGATACACTGTCAGACGCGCTCTGTGCAAACGGCAAAGGGTAGCCCAGGGGTGAGGTGACAGCGCCCCCGCGAATTGCGGCGGGAGGTGGCGATTGCCCCAATAGACCATTTGCTGTATTACCCAAGCATCAAGGAGAATGCAGGGATTGGTGTTCCACGCGCCACACGCGCACGCCTTCCCCGCATAAAATATTCGAAGTAAATAACCAAAATAAAACGTTGACGAAAGCGCGTGCAAGATACAATTTCTTTTAGGTTTTTGCTTTGGAAAATTTACTACTGCTGAGGCCAGCACGTGCGGCGCGCGGAACACCAATCCCTGCATTCTCCTTGATGCTTGGGTAATATAGCAATAGGTCTATTACAAGGGCCGTAAGAAGAGAAAGAGAGCGCGCTTCCAGTCCGGCTGTGTGATAGCGAGGGCAGAAAGCTCGCGCTGAAGGCGGAGCTTCGAGCCTCAGCGTAAGGGTGAACGGAGTATTGCCAGCCAGATGTTTTGGTGGTGCCCTCCTATGGTTCCCTCTCGTGACGTCATTACCTTGCGAACAACAATCTCGATGGTACTTGTAGTGAGCCTGGTGGAAGCTTGAAATCATTGCGCACTGGAATCAACACTGTCGAAATTTAAGTTCTTACGTTACTCTTATTTCCGTGGATGAGAAATCCTTTGATGACGTGAAAATCAGCATTCGCCCAGTCGTGGCAGGCAGAGCCGGTGGCAGGCCGACCACCGCGACGCTTTCGATCGCTCACGTCGCTAATAGGCGTTGACACCGCACGCGTCGTAGCTGCCAGATAAAGTCCTCTCGTTGCCTTGCTTGCAAGGGGCGCCACCAGATGACTTCGAAATGAGGCAGGCTAGATGGTAGCCTGTCGCGGGCCCGGCTTCTCATGTTTCTCTATGAAAGAGAGGCTGGTTTTTAAAGTCGTTTTCTGTCTGCACCGCGTTATGTAAAACTTGAAACTTGCGCCAAATACTTCGCTGCCCGTGCTGCTTAGACACTGCTCCGTGATTAACCCTGGTTTCGTGCCTCAACGGCGCAAATAACTTGTATGAAAGGGATGGGGCGGAGAAATCTCTGGCGCGATGTTTTCTAGCCAGCGTCTGTCAAAGAGTCAATATCAGAGCAGACGCGGCGAGTGGAAAGCGCGCGTGCCCGGGTGCCATCGGAAGGATACTTTTTTGTTTTATTTCTTTCCTCAGTTACGCGGTGTGAACGACGGAAACATTGTCGGCTGAGGCTGCTCGGGCGCGCTCCAATAGGACTTTATCGGGTCGATAGCGCCCCAGCGTTCGGCTATGTGTCCTCACCTATATAGTATAATATGTCTCACACCATGGTAGGGGCATTTGCGTCGACTCATCATTTCGACCAGAGCTTGGTGTTCGGACGTCCCCTCGGGCTCTCGTCTTCTCCTCGGAAACGCGTTATGCTGCCATGATCCTTGCGGTGGTAAGTCGTAGAACCGCCGGCGGAAAACGACGAGGGCAGCGCCGCTCTAACTGGTGTCTCGTCCTTCGGAGCTCTCATCGACTGGCCGGTTCCAGCCAGAGCAGCTACGTCCGCGGCAGCCAACTCCGCGGCTCTGTCGCCGCCAAGACTGCCGCCTTTCTATTTCCCACCAAGCGCACGACGGAAGGAGACTGAGGGAAAAATCGGCACAGCTTGCATCAGTGCGCAATGGCGACGTCACCCATTGGCGGGACAAAATTGAGACGCCGAACTCGCACCGGTTGAGTTCCAGGGCGGCCGATCCAGCTCGCACGAAGGCGCTCGAACTTCAGTCACGGTAACCCAGCAACCAACGAGATTGGGGCCCACCTGTTGCAACGCGTGCAGCGCCACGACGGCATTTTGGGAACCCAAGGTACAAATCACGCGCTTTCTCGTCGCTCTTCCGCGACTGCGCGTGGCTCGCGACAGCTATACCGCCAGCAGCCGTCGCAGCCATCAGAGACTACGGAGACGGTGCAAACGTTGACAAAAGGCCAGCCTCGCCTGCTAGTCAACGCGATACCAGACTTGCAAGTAATCCGTTCCAAGTAACGGGATTACTTGTAATTAATTACTTTTCTTGTAACTTAGAACTAGTCCATTACTTTTTTGAAAATGTAATTTGTAATGTAATCGCATTACTTTTCAGTAACAAATTGCCGAAATTATTCGTTGCAATTCTTCCGTCCCATCAAAGGGAGAAATAGAGTGAAAGAAGGGCGATGCAACGGCCTTCGCGCTTTTAGCATGGTAACACAAGACGGGGTTTCGCTCGCGAAGAGAGTGTGCTGGTGAGGGAAAGGAATTCACAGAAAGCACGAGAGCCCAGCCAGAGCCCGTTTCTGGACGCGTTGGTACGGTCAGCCAGGCTGGGAGGATTCGACTGTCTACATAAAGGCAACAGGCTTCGACTTCTTGAAAAACGAACGGACTGCTTCGAGCACACAAAAGAGCAGAAGACTAATTGACCATAAAACAGTCGCGTGGGATTCGTGTCGCGTAGGACCGTGGACGCAGTGACCGTGGTGCATACATCGGCTCCCTTCCTCCCCCATATCCTCTACCCCCCTTCTTCCCTCCCCACCCCTCCACGCATTGTTCCCCCAAAATATTTTTTTAATTAATTTTTTTTCGCACGGAACCGTTCTTTGCTTGTCAATGTTTCTGCCTACACACGCTCACCCCGCAAACAGAGAGCAAGCTCTAATGAGACGTCGATCCTGCTCATCATTGACAGCACTGTGAAAGCTAAATACTGGCTGGACCAACCAGCCATATGGCGTCTGTCACTGGACTTCTCACTAGCGGACGCGTAAGGCAAGAACATCAGGGAATGCGATGGCAACAACTTATTGGAAAAAAAATGCTCGAGGTACATTTAAGCATTTCTTATGAGTTGTGAATGCGAAAGCATGCACGCCGCTTTTTCTCTCCCTTATTCCGTCTGCGGCGTACCTGCGTCGACGGTCGAGCGCGAGCGCTAGCTCTCCTCGGCGCGCTGACCTTGGGCGTGGAGCGGTGAAGCCGCTGCCTCGCGGACACGCAGCGCCATGGAGTGGCGGGCGTTGAAACTGACGCCCAGCGGCCAATGGGAGCCTCGTCTCTTGAAACTATGACGCGCGCCAGCCACTGGGACCGAAGCCGAAATCCATCAGCTTCAGTCCGCTCTTTTGGGATCGGGGAAACTAGGTGCCGTTTGGCTAGGCTTTTCGCGTGGTTTCAAAGCTGGGAGCCGGCTTCACTTGGAGAAAGAAGTTTAGGTGCCGTTTGGCGCGGCTTCAAAGCAGATGACGTCGGCTCGCTCCACAGGACAGTTCATGCTTTCCCATTAAAAATCTAGCATCCACCCTGCTGTCAGTTTAAACAGTAACTTTCGACAGCAGGCAATAAGCTGGCCGGGGAGCACAACAACACGGCTTGGGACATCCAAGCTGAACCCGTATTCTTAGAAACGAGTGCTAGGGTTCTCGTCAGCGGATTGTGCCTGCGGGAACTTGGAGCGGAACTTTAGGGAAAGAGCCCCAGTTTTCTGAGAATAAACAGCGACTCACCTGGAACGGGAGTTGAGAAGCCGCCTGTGCAGTGTGAGCGCTTAAATGACATGGAAGCGTGCTGTTCACTGAAACTTGTGCTATTCTTAATAGTTCCTAGAGGCAAAATGAGTTCAGCTGAAAGATAGTGCATTATTATCTCGTGTGACGTTTTAGTTTTGATAAGTTTGGTACTCAAGAAAGGAGATAAAGCGGGTCATCCGGTCGGAAAACAACCTTCATCAAGGAGTCGTTCTTGAAATGGACCCAGACGGATGTACCTCATCTTGGTCTCACAGACATTCAGTTTTAGCAGGTAAACCAGCCCCTATTTAGGCAACATGCAGCAAACATAGAAAAACCACATCTTCAGGGGAATCGTGTTTTGAAGCTCTTCGATGCCAAACTCGGATTAATTCGAATGGTGTGCGTGCCTCCACCACCCAAGTGCATTCGTTGCATGTTCATGGGATTCAGTTCTGTCCCTGTTGGATAGCGTAAGACTCGTTTATCTCGAGCCCCTGTTTAAGATGTTTATAACTTTATAGATTCGTTTTCCTAAAATGATTAACCTGAAATGATGCGTAGATAATACTAAACGTGTTGGATTTTTTTTTAGATTTTGATGGGGTTTTAAAAAAATTTTTTTAACACTCAGATATAATTTGTTTTTTTCGTGTTGCTTTGGAGTACGGCAAAAGCAATCGAGTAAAGTAACGAAGTAATTAATCCATTATTTTTATGGGGAGTAATTGGTAACGGTAATCCATTACTTTTTAGGCCAAGCAATTGTAACTGTAATTAATTACTTCCTTGAACTAACGCGCGCAAGTCTGCGCTCTACCCCGTCCCCCATTTGCGTGCGCTCGCCTGGCTCGGCTGCCCGAACGGTGATGTTTTGGTAGCTTGCGCCCTGTTCGCGTATGCCACGTGGTAGCGTGAGAAAAGTCCATGGGACGAGCCTACCAAGGACTCCTGCAAATCGTCGCTCTGGTTTTTGAAGATTTTCGCAAAAGGTCTGCAACGCCCTCCCTTTATTAAGCTTTTGTCACTTCTCCGAGCGACAGGCCTCCGGCTCTCGTGGCGTGTCAGCGGGGTCCCAACAACAGCGACACAGTTGCAAAGAGAACTTCGTTTACTTACCGGAAGCATGAAACAAGCGGTACACTAAACGTGCGCGGCCGCGCGTCGTGCGAGAGGAGTTGACGGGCAGAACGTTTCTCGGAACAGCAGTTTCGGAAGCTGGGAAACATGCGGTCGCGGTCTCCGAAGTTCGAGAGCCTCGGAGGCCCGGCGCGTCTCATTCGGCCCGCAGCTCGGCGACGAGCGGGCCAGGAGGCCTAAAGGGACACTGAACACACTTTCGAACTGTTCGTGGTTAACGTATTTAACGATGGCGAGAGGGTTAGGTTGCTAGGATATGTAGGGAGTAGATTTAGACGATTTTCTTTGGTCAAGAAGGATCATTAGAAATCCCGAAATTTCGAAAGAAACAAAAGGTCCGACTCGTTTTCTTTATCAAGGCCGTCTCAAGCCGGATTCGCAAGGTGCGAGTGATTTTTCATGAGATTTCGCAGCTGCGACGTCAATCAATGCGGCTTGCGTCAAGCTTTTGCCGCGCGAATGACGTCGCAACTACGAAATCCCGAGTAAAATCGGGAAATCAGGCATCACACGGTGTGATTTTTGTCCAATCTCAATGCGATTTCGGACGTTTACGATTAAAATTGTCGACGTCGCTCGTGCAATCAAAAAAAAAAAGAATGACGTGAACAGCAAACGATATGTGTGTTGTGTCAACGGGCTTTTTTTCGCACGCAACTAAAAATCGCACGGACTGTTGTCGTTTTTTTCGCAAATTTGTTTTATCTGGAACGGCCTTCCTTCATCGAGCGATCGTTGTAACCGCTCTCCCCGCGCCATTGCAGCTGAGAGCGCGAGTCTCAAACCTCCAGGGTCTCCCTGCGACCGCGACACCAGCAGCCCTATCCACCCACTTTCAGTTGTCGGGGAGAATCACCATCGCTATCGGGCCCCTTTTATCCGTCCGCAACTTCGTGAAGCCCCTCCCAGATGCGCGCCAGCAGCTCAGGGGGCCTACCATTAACGAGCGTCCAGCGTCAACTGCGCACCACCAATCCGCTTCAGTGTCCCTTTAGCGCCCCGCTCCCTTAGACAGCACCTGCTCCACTTCGAGCTCAGACAGGCCAGCACAACAACAACTGCAACAATGCGAAGCTCGTACTTATAATTATGACAAGGCTCTCGGAGAAGAACAAAAAGCATCGACTACACTCGGCCGAACGAACGCACGAAGGTATTCTTAAGTATTTGCTGCGAGCCTCCGTGTCTCGGGAAAGAACGGGCGTCGGACACGACCGCTCGCGTCGCCATCGCCCCACGGGTGAGTCGTCGTCGTCCGGGTCCTCACCCCGAGGGGCTCACTCCCGAAGGTTGGGGGCTCTAATATAAATATACCCATCTAGAAGCAATAAAACCGGATGCGAGGATGTTTTAAAAATGACGTTCGGTGTCCGCTTTCGGCTCTGCCGTGGCTCAAACACCGTGCACACTGCCCGCACCAGCTCCGGAGGAATCTCGCTTGGGACGACAGAGTCCGCAGTCTCGCTCCAGGAACAACGTCCTGGCGCGGAGCGCAGCACAGACGCGGAGGATCTGGATGCCGGTGCCCAAACAGAGTCCCTTCCACCTGCTATTGTAAACTGCTAAGTGGTGGTGGAGGGCTGAGCCGTGGGGAACTAGCACCCCAACCACTCACGCCACAGACTGCGTGACGTGGGCCTGCTCACGGCCCTCTCGACTGCGGCGTGCCACCTGCGCCTGGTCCGCTCTGTTCACCCCAGGATCGCGGCGTTGCACCCGCCTAGTCAGGTGTAGCTCTTGCTACCACGGTGCCCGAGAGCCACGCGGTGATCGCTCCATGCGAGTCCTGGCCACCGCCATCGCTTGCATCGGACAGCCGGGAGACGGCACCTCCTAGGTTCAGGTTCACGGATCCGACTTGCCCGGCGAGTCGACGGGCGACGAAGAGTAGAAGGAAGGCTGCGTGGTGTAGAGCGGTGCCCCGACCACCGGCAGGCCGCCGTTGCAGTACGCGTTGGAGGACGCCTGCGGCCTCGGCGTCGACGTCTGCTGAGACTGCTGCGGTCGGTCGGAGCGCTGCTGAAGGTGCTGCTGCTGCTGCATGAAGCCCGTGGCCGCCTCCAGGAAGCCCATGGTGGCCTTGAGGATGTCGGCCTCTTCCAGCGCCCGCTTCTTCTCCAGCTCCAGCGTGTCCTCCTCCACCTTGAGGATCCTCCGCAGCAGGTCCAGCTCCTCGTCCTTGCGCTTCTTCCGGGAGTCCGGCTCACAGTCTTCGTCGCCCTCCTCCCGGCACTTCCTCTTGGCGCCCCTGCAGTGCACACCGGACGCCTCAGCGCTCATCCCAATCACACATACGCGGCCCTACCTTCCCCCTCCCCCAAAAAAAGAAAATCAGCAATAGTGCACACGCGTTGCCTGGCTCACGACAGCGTCTCCACCAGCTTGCAGCGTCCCACAACGGCTTGCAGCGTCTCACAACGAGCGAGACGCTAGCACGCCGGGACGCCGCGAGAGTCTGCCCAAATATCTGCCTCCCGAGCTTCAGCTCCACTTGCAGCGGGTCGAGGATCCACTAACGATCACGTCATGCCTTGTATTCTAGATGATATCCTCGCTGCTGCTGCCAAGGTCTTCCAACGCCCGTCAAGCAACTCAAGTCCGACGTACCGAGCCAAAGACTGCGGCACCGAAAAGGACAAAGGAAAACGCATGCTCGCCTGCATTCGAACCATATTTCCGTTTAAAGTCCGCTCGATTACGCGTCGTGGGCGGTTTTCAGGGCAACCACCGCAAAATGTGACACCCGCTTGACGAGCGGTCGAATATCTTAAAGGTGCGATGAAACGATTTCTGTACTTTGCGCAAATACCGCTTAGAACGAATCCCCGACCTTAATGACCTATGAAACAAGCGTTCGTTTGTCACCACACGCAATAGAAGTCGCCCCCCAATATTAAAGAAAACGAGCAGCGTTCACGAACCTCAACTCGCGGCCGGAACAAGCAGTTACGTGATCTGGAGCCGATTATTTGCCGCCAACGTTGAGCGTAGCAACGCGCTGGGGTTGGCGAAGCACAATACAAGCGTGGAGTTCTAGACATTGTTATGGTTCGGCTATTGTCGTCACTGCAGTGACTGGACACGGGCCAAGTTTGCCCGAATGCTTGTCGAGTTAATGATTATCAAAAGCCAAAATCGAGTGCTCGCGCAATGCTCGAGTCCAGCGACCACCCAAGCTACGTCATCAAGCTTTGCGAAAAAGAGATTGAAAGAAAACGTTCGCTTTTGTCATTAAAATTACACCGCAACAAAGGAGTTTCTTGGTCAGTGGCGTTGCGTGCGAGTATACCTGGGTCTTATTAGTGCCAGTAAGCTCGTTTAAAGTGAAGAAAATTCCGAGCGAATATCGTTGCACGGCCCCTTTAAGAAAAGTGTCACAATTAAGCGGCCAATTTCCAACTCCAAAAACCCCGAATCGAATACCACACTCACTTGTCGTTGTCGTAGCAGATGTTCACTTCGGGCTCCAAGGTTATGTCCTCGATGGGCTCTCTCTTTGGCGCTATCGGCAACCTACTTTGAAGACACGCGAGAAAAAATAACGACCAGTCAGCATTCCGACGAAAAAAAAAAAAAACACGCGACAAGACACGACGCTCCGTAGGAACTTCATTCGCAAAAATATTCTTCGGGAAACCAACATTTCGCAACCTTTCTGGTCACCGGAAAATATTTTGAAAGTATTACGAGAGCCGTAACAGGTTTTTTAGGCGTGGATCACTCGACAAGTTCGTAGGAAAAACAACGGAAGCGTTTTACGGTGTAAGCGAAACAGGTCTTGAGAGCCGGAAATAGCTCTCGGAGCCCCAGGAACTTCAAAGCCGAGGTTGCATCGCTAATACATGGTACAAAAGACAGTCTGCAGACATTGTCCTTCCTTGTATCACATTGATCAAGCCATAGCCCCTCTACACTCACAAAGCCTGGCAGTTCGACGACGAAGCCATAGAGTGCCCGGTCGCAGATTTGGAGCGCGAGGATCTGGTAGCGTAGAACATCAAAGAGCCGTTTCTCGGGGAACCTGGATGTCAGCGCACAGCTTTTGCAGCGGCGAGGACCCGAAACACACTTGTTCGCTCGGGAGAAGTGTGTTTCGGCGTCTCGCCGCAGCGGGACACCAGTCACGTGGCTCTCCTCTCATTCGTTGTCTGCCGCTCCACCTTTTACATTTCGGCGGCCGCCTCTCGTGGCGATCTCCCAGGCTCTGTCAGTATATAGGAGGCTAGGGTCATACAAAGACTGTCTCCAGAGGTGTTCGAAGCAAACATGCTTGTAAGATGCGCGAGACGCGTGCGCAGATAATTCTCTCATGATGTCTCCAGCGCACGTCAAAAGGGAGCCGGGGCATCTCTGCCAGACGCGATTCTACGGCGCCGTGTTCAAAAGCGACCATAGGTTGAAAGTGTACGTTTCTCTTCCGATGCTACTTAGCCCTGCCACTCGGTTTTCAACCTCCGGGAAGCGCAACTAAGCGGAGGTGCCGAGCAAAAACTAGGTGAACCTAATGAATGCACCGTGGATGGCTGAGCGTGTTCCTGTCTAAATTACCAAAAACAAAACAGGAACATAGAAAACAATGCGGACGACACGGGCATTTAAGTTGCAACTAAATTTTTAGTTGAAAGTTGAAAGCCCGTGTCGTCCGCATTGTCTTCTAGGACCCTTTTAAGTTTTCCTAACGCAATGAATGCGCGAAAACGCGGTCAGTGCGCGGGCGAGCTGGTGAACCATGATGACTTTAACCTGAGACTGAGGCAGAAGGAGGCAACATT
>JAZHYW010049572.1:0-18312 GCA_037355805.1 Ixodes ricinus | reverse complement strand
TTTAAAGTAATTAAAACCAAATAGAGCGCAAACAATTAGACGAAGTACGAGTGAGAGGAATGTACACGACAAGCGCTGACTTATACAATAATACAACAATAATATTTATTTTATTTTCTGAATACATTTCGCTCTGTACCCACGTAAGCCAAGAAGGCTTGTGTGTGGGACGCGGCAGGCGAACTAGCAACCAGAATTTTTAGTTTTAACTCAATCTACGAGTTTAAACAAACCAAACAAATTATAGGAAAAGAAGCGGTTTATTCACACGTGCACTATAACCGGTGGAACGGGCATCTGTTAGGTACACACTGGTCTTTTAGTAATATATACCAAAGCGTTGTTTTAATAATCAATATAATTCATACAGTGGTTACGGTCGTATGTTGGTACTTGTTATTAATTCGCACTTTGTTTAATTTTTCTGTTCATTTATCCATATTCTTGCATCTTTTCATTGCATGTGGATATTTGCACTCAATCAGCTCCTCAGGTAGTTGATTAAAAAGTTTAGGCGCATAATATTTTCTTGTAGCCTCCCCATACTTTGTCTTTATTAATGGTTCAAAATATTTCCTATTTGGTCGTAATGTTCTTTCTTTAACGATTTCTATTTTGTGGTAGTTGATTAAAAATAATTTTGTGATTATGTCGTATTTCAATTGATCACTAAAATAAAATACGCACATTCCTTTATGTTTATCATTTATTAAATCGCTTCTTTTTTTGATTTGGCAACCCATTCTTCTGAATATCTGTTTTTGGAGAGTTTTAACTTTTCTTTGTGGGTATTTAGCACAGTGCCCATAAACAGTTAATTCATATTGGATTACAGATTTTCCTAATGAGTTATAAATCATTTTAAGTACAAAATGGGGGACCATATCTTGAATGTGAAACATATATTGGCCATCAGTGTCCTTAATTTTTTACAAACTTGCTCTCTGTGTGAGTCCCATTTAAGATGTTGGTCCATATACATTCCGAGGTATTTTACATTTTCACATATTCAATTGCTGGGCATGAACAGTTATTACATTTTTTGTCGTGCATTTTAATGGGTAATTCAGTTAATAGTATTTTTATAGGGTCTCTAAAGCACATTATTTGCGTTTTTGAAGTATTTACGATAATCCGATTTTTACAGTACCACTGAAAAATATTGTGAATGTCTTCTTATACTTTTCGAGCGGCAGCTTCATAATTTTTGTGGGCGTATACAATCACTGTATCATCTGCAAACTGGAATAATTTACTTGTTAGTTTTACTTGCACAATCTCATTAATATATAAAATTAAACAGTAGAGGCCCAGAACTGTACCTTGCGGTACTCCTTGTTTTACCCTAATTTTCCTACTATATTTCGATCTTAGTCGCACTATTTGATATCTATCTAGAAGATAATTTTGTAACAAGTCATGTACATTTCCCCGAATCCCTATGCTGTACAATCAATCTAATAAAATAGAATGATTTATCGTTTCAAATGCCCGTGTAAAATCTATGAAAACAGCTAATACATATTTTGTACAGTCAAGGTTTTCATATACATAATCAAAAAAATCTTCCAAAAGATCTGAAGTTCCCATTTTTTCTCTGAAACCATATTGTGTATCAATTAATATATTATGTTTCGCGATAAAACTCTGAAGTATTTTATTGATGTATTTTTCCATTATAAAATTAACTACCGAGTATACAAACGGGTCTATAATTAAGTAATTTATTTTTCTCGCCCTTCTTATA
This sequence comes from Ixodes ricinus, assembly GCA_037355805.1. Taxonomy (NCBI): domain Eukaryota; kingdom Metazoa; phylum Arthropoda; class Arachnida; order Ixodida; family Ixodidae; genus Ixodes; species Ixodes ricinus. The sequence goes on along the minus strand of JAZHYW010049572.1, from coordinate 16,565 downwards.
TATTGGCCTAACAATAGCAGTCCTAAGTTTTTCAGGAATGATACCACTTAAGAATATGCAGTTATATAGCTGTATCAGAACTGGTTTATTAGGTGGATGTGGCATTTGATGTCCCTTGCATGTCCCTTATAACTGAATTTTAATAAAAAGAAACATGAAACCCTCAAATCACCAAAACCCACCACCAATCTTATCAATGCGATTACAATCTTGCTTCTTAACGACACATGTAAGCAATCTCGCTGCCAAACAAGGCAATGGATGGCGAACTTATACGCATACCCTCCTCGCACCGTGACATGACAAAAGCCTCCGTAATCTCCCTCGTTGTTTGGTTAGTGTGCCGCGCCTGGCAGTGCGAGTAAAGAGTGGCGCACACCCGCACCTGGCAGAGTGTACCGCCAAGTGGTCGGAGGAGAAGATCTCGTGGCCAGATCATGCTCACTTAATCTATCATATCAATGCATCTGCCTGACTGCCAGACATATACTTTTCCCACACGACAACGGGATCTTATATACTACCCCAACTTCACAGTTCTCAAATTGTTTTTTTTATGTTTCCTTGCACGCACCCCCCCTCCCTCCCCTTCCCCCGTCTTCCTCCCGGTCGATCCTGCAACACAACTTTTCCAGCTTCCTAGGAGCCGAAAGCAACACTGGAACCTGGTGTTTGCTTGCCACTTTTTTAATTCCATGGCTGACCTTGTGAGCATAGGGAAGCACTACCATTCCTATAACGCCGGGTCTTACTCTCTCTGGGTCTGCAGCACTCATCCTGTTGGACCTGTGAACTTGGCTGCCAGCACTAGCGGCACCAGTAAGAAAGGCCCTAGAGTTCACTGGTCCGAAGGCAAAAACATGGTTGCTAATTTGTCTCTCGGAGGACAACATGGGCGAACTCCGGCGACAAAGGAGAAACGCCTGAGTGTAGGAGACCATTTTGTTAGACCACCTGAGACTGGGTGGAAGAAACACGACGACGTCTCGATCCGCCTCGGTCTCGAGAAGCTCTCTATTGAGAAGATGCGGAGGCAGACGCGCAAAGAAGTAGCAGAGCAAACTCGCGGAAACACGAATAGCTTTCGATCATGTTTCGCACTTTGTATACTTTCCTCCTTTGGATTTGGATTAGATAAAGCGGCGGGCAATCAGCCACACCAGTGAAACAATTTAAGAAAAAAAGCTGATTTTTTACTTGCACCATGCAATAAATCAATAGAGCAATTGTTAATTTGTTTTAAAACGAGATATTCCACTTATAATAAAGTAAAGAATGTGTATCAAACACTGTTAGACCAAAAATTAAATATTGCTCGTTCGCCCCTCGGTATAGCCGGCCTATCCCCGGTGCAATAAACATCATCCCCTAACCCTCCGTTTATTTCCCGTGTGATCCCAAACGCCTTTTGGTACAGCTACAGGTCCTTTAGGCAGCCTGTGTGAATGAGCTATTAAACTCAGAATAAATGTTGCCCAGGACTCCAAAGTTGCTCATAGGACCTGTGATGTATTTTCAGCTGAGGTATAAAAAATTGGCAGCGACCTTTATCTCCAAAGTACCATGATGCGCGGAATGCAGTATTTAAAGGGGTTTTCCGGCGATATCCGGAAGTTGCGGAGTTTTTGCGCTGGTCACGTAGAGTTTACCTAAATATAGTCAGATATGCTATTTATTTCATTAAAGAGCAGTCCGGTATTTGTCAAGACAATTATAAATATATCAGTACGAAACTGCATGCCGAATTTTGCAAGTATGCTTGGCTGATCGTGTCGTGACGTCACATCAAGCATGGTAACGTCAGAGTCGCGGGTGTTGACTAACTTCCGGTTTTGATCAACATGGTTGATGGTGCGTACGAAGATTATCCTCAAAGTACTGAGCTTCCTCAAAACCGTAGATCTGGTCAATCTCAGAACGAGGTTGTCTTACTGAGACATCAGTCAAGGGCGGTCGTGGCTCTCTTTTGCATGATGTTACGTCGGAGCTACCGTTGTTGCCAGCGAAAACGCCGCGTGTTTTGCGTGTGCAATCTGAGCAGCTGGGTTCTGTTTACAATTGAATTACTGGCGTGGCAGAGAATCAAAATACGGATATTGAGCAAAATATATTCCTAAACGCAATGGTAATATAATCTAGTTATTTTCTAAAACTGAAAATTTTACCGGACAGCCCCTTTAAAGGGATACTACAACGAAATTTCGGCGCCCATTTTTTGGTCTATATGTGTTCAAAGGAGCAGTATCACATGAAACATACCAATATCTTGTTAAAAAAGTCTCGAAAAGGAATTCTAAAACGAATTAAACGATTAGCAAAGAGCACCTGGTGGATGTCGCTAACGCCTCGTTTGTAATGCTCGTCTAGGAACCTTGACAGCTAGTGACGGAGGTTGTCTCGCCTCCGGCCACGACGAGAGAAGGGGGAAGGAGGAACTCCCCTCTTCCCGAGAATCCCTTTTGTGTGTCGCAGAAGTCGCTATTGTCCCCCTACAAGATTATAGAAGATTAACCCGTCACTCAAAATTCGTACAAAAGCAGCCGCCTCGGTGGCTGGAACGACTAGGCCATCCTCTCGACGTTAGCCTCGTTGTAGCTTCGCTCGTCTCGAGACGACCTACGTCACGATTGCGTTGGATGTCACGTGATCTCCAGCTGGGCCTTCTCCGAGCGCTTGCCAAAGTGGGCCGTTTATAACGAAAAATACAGCCACCAGGATCAAAATACAAACGTGCGATTGTCATTTACCGATATTGTGGATCATATTCAACCTATTTTTGAACACGTCGGGAATATTTCAAATTTCGTTGAAGTGTCCCTTTAAGGTGCGATCGTTTAAACTTGTTTAGAAGACAATACATCATAGTTTCGAGGAGTGAAGAAGAATCTTTATCTTTAAGAATTTCCCCAGTACATTGGTGGGGAAAGAGGGTATACATAGGTCACGTTGCGTTAATTTTCCCGCTAAATCTAGCGGGGAAAGTAGATTAGCGCCTAGGTCACGTGACGTCAATTTTCCCGTTAAATTCAGCTGGTGAACTGAATTGGTGTAGAGGTCTCACGACGTCAAGTCACGTTACGTCAATATTTCCGTTATATTTAGCGGGAACACTGAATTTTGTGTATAGGTCAAGGGACATCAATTCCCCCTCTCCCCCTTCCAGATTTCGGTGGGGAAACTTAATTAGTATATAGCTCACGTGGTGTCTGGTCACGTGATTTTACTTAAAATCACGTGACCGATTCGCGACTCCAACTAACTATAGGTGGCGCCACTCATTTTCCAAAATGGCGGTTATAGTGAGGGTCGGAGATGCGTGCCGCTGTTGAGCCTGTCTAGTGTGCTGGCTTTACTGAGCGACACAAATTATTTCTGGTAATACGAGGAAGCTAGGGTGTTATGGGCGCAGGTCACCTCTTTACCCTGAAAACAAGAACGGTGTTTAGCGTAATATTTACGCAAGGATGCGCGTTTTAATTCTGGAGCGAAACCGAAACTAATCTCTATTTTGGATTTAATTTCTCGGTATAGGTTTTAATTTCGGATTCTTTCATACCTCAAGATGTGTCTCACATCGTAATTATTTAGTTAAAGAAGTTGTTCGCCGAAACTTTATTTTGTGACATACATGTTTCAATCCAGGCTGATATTTGTAGTTGTTGAAAAAATCAGTGCTGATATTTGTGCGTTCTCGCTGCCTTTTCTTGCTCAGATAATTGCCATGGGAAATAATGAACTGCGGGCCTTTTAATGAGTTTTTGGGTATTTAGATGATTAATTGGTTTAACATTATTCCCAGCACAAGAATAAGAGAATAATTTCAATTTTTACAATATGTCCACAAACCGTATAAATTAATAAACGCTGTTCTCACTGCAACAACCCAAAGACGGAATCCGAGTCAGACAGCTGAAGTGTGTGTGTGTGTGTGTGTTTTATAGCAACGCGTGACGCATAGGACTTTATATTACATCCAGTGTTTGACTGTTTGTCTATCTTGATAACGATGTCAGAGTTTTTCATTATGCTAAAAAGAAAACAAAATTATACCTTTCTGGAAAGACTATTATGGTTAAATGGCGTATTTTCGTGATCTTGGCGTTAATTGGGGGCATACATTGCCGCGATTGGTATTAATAATAATATTAAAATTCAGATATTGTAATACGTAATTTTTTCAAGCGTTGCTTATGATCTAATTTCAAACGCGCGAACAAATATGACAACCAAAAGTGTGCTAATTATCATCACTGGTGCCAATTGCAGCATTTTTAATTACCAAGTAATAAAATAAAAATAGTCCAAAGTCAATGAAAACATTTTAGCTAATGTGAGAAATCCATGTAAAATTACATTAATTGTGGTTAAAGTATATTTTTCTATCAAAGTCGCGACTTTTGACAATCGGCACAACGTAAGTCGCCGCCAATATCCTTCCAGACCAAATGCCCAAAAAATATATTTTTTTAATTATTAATTTTTTTATAACATTTAGTTACTTTCATTTTTACGCTCCGTCGTTTTGCCAATCTCAGCCTTTCCAGTTCGAAGGAACGCCTACTTGCTTGCACGTCTGCTCACTGCAGCACGTTTCGTTGGCGTTGGAAGCCGGTGAAACAGTAGTGAGTTTTAGTATTGCGTATACGAGCGAACGCAAGTGCTGTGTGTTTGCGTTAGCTTTGCGTGTTCCACACTGCGCGTGCGCGGAGCCCAAAATTGCGGTCTTGGATGGCGCATGGCGATGAGGCGCACGCACAACGTGGGGCTTGCAACTCTAACGCAAACGCACACCGCTTGCGTTTGCTTCTATGCGCAATACTAAAACTCTCCAGTAAGGTACAATCCCATACCGGCTGCAGCACTACGTTGGGACAGTGAAGAGTGTTGTTTGCATTCGGAAATGACATTTCGCGAGCCATGATCGCGAGCAGTTCCGCCGTGCCCGCTTTTTTCTTCATATAATCTACGGTGAGTTTCCCCTTGCTCCCGTCTGTTTGGACATGCGCCAACGAGTTATCAAGATCACGTGGTCGAAGTTCAGCGAACTCCTCTCATCGTGCACGCGGAAAGCCAGGATGCTATGGTTCTGAAATCTCTGCGGCTATTATCATGAATAAGCTGAATTCCTTCCACATAAATTAAGCAGGAATATACCACTGCTCAAAATAACATGCGGGCAACATAGCCCACATCGAAACTTTTGGTTCTCTCACCTTTTTAGACGGGCAGCTCTGTTCAGAAGTCGGAATTGAAACGAGTGCCTGATATCGCTTTATTGGAGAAAGGTCTTGCCGTAGCCGAAATATGACGTCAAAGGTACCATATTCGGCTCCGTTCACCCTTAAATAAACCATAAAATAATTTCCCGATTTCTTTTTTTTTTTTCAAATGAAGATTTTAATTAATTTTTAATGTTCATAGAACCCGGAGCAGAAATCCGTATTCGTTTTATTCAACTCCCGTTTTGCACAAAAAAAAAAAAAATGAAAACTCACGTTTGTTTTTCTACTCGACTCGACTGAACCCGGCCACCAACACGTGAAATCACGTGGCCGTGAAGTTCTCCCAGCCGAGCGAGGGAGCGTGTTTGACTCGAGCACTGCGTCACACGGACGTGTGCGCTCGTCAACAACCAATCCGTCGACAAATATTTGAATTCGCGCTCGGTGGGTAATTAATGAGTGCCGTGACGGCACTTATCACCGCTGGCGAATGACAAGTTTCATAGTGTGCTTAAGAAGGACGGTGGAAACTTGGAGTCATGGTACCGGCATGCAAGTACTTCACGACCGCGTGATTTCTCATTTCGCTTTTGAGTTGAGGAGGAAAGCTAAGAAGGAAGAACCTGACAAAGTCGCTTCATGGTTTCTTTAAGCTGTGACTGCGGCAAATGCCACAAGCACGGGACCTCGAAGTCGCTGCTTTGAATTGTTCTTCCGCAAACGAGCGCTCGCGCTAGAAAGACATGTCTCAAAGCCAGGAGCACGGCCTAGCTCGCGCTTGTAGCCTCGGCTGCAGTCTCAGCTTAAGGGTGAAGGGAGTATAGTAGCTGCGTATAGTAGCAAGGGAGTATAGTATAAACAAGGACAAAAATGGAGGACACATATAGAAAAACAAACACAGCGTCCTTCCCTTTGTACTTGTTTATAACGCGCTGTTTCTACTAAACTGAATTCCTATCACCAACTTGCCCATGCTTCCATATTTACAACTCAAAGAGACGCCACAAGCCCCACTAAACCCGATGTCAAAAATGCAATCAACAGCATCTCAGCAGTCAGCTAACCGGTTAGCTGTTCCAGAAGCAACATTGGGCAACGCGGACAACGCGTTGCATGGCGCCACTTTCATAGAGCTATTTCTGCTCGCGTGCTTTTTGACGCTGTCTCCGCCAACGATCAGTGCTTCTCAAATTCCCAAAATGTTAGAGTTCTAGCATTTGTTCCCAATCCTTAGCACAGCTTCTTCATTATATATATATATATGTGTGTGTGTGTGTGTGTATATATATATGTGTGTGTGTGTGTGTGTGTGTGTGTGTGTGTGTGTATATGTGTGTTTGTGTTTGTATTTGTGTGTGTAGTGTGTGTGTGTGTGTGTGTGTGCATATCTGAGTAGTCTGCGTGGTTTGCAAAACACACAAAGATAAATGTGTACGTATGTTTTTTGTGTTTGTTTTTTTAGCAGGATAGATTTTCTAATGCTGTGAACTCCAAACACCAAACAAATGTTCGGCTTTTATCAAGTTAGGCCATCCGCAGATAGCGCCGATTTGAAAGGTTGTACTTTGTCACCCATGTCTACTTTCCACCCAGCCGTTTCTACGACGGGTGGAAATGGAGACTTAAATTGCAAGCCTTTCACCCCTTGTTGGTGTTGAGACTGGTCGCAGCTAGTAAAACCTGTTTGCGTCTGCTGACGTCTAACCTCTGGTTAGCTCAGTTAGTAAGAGCGCTCCACTGGAAATGGAGAGGGCCCAGGGATTTGATACCCCGGACCGAGGCGAATTCTTTCGTCAGCCGCACCGTCGCTCGTTTCAGCTCGGGCCTGCCAGCCACCTAGCTGTGTTCGGAGATTTCTGTTTATCCTTTGTCCCTCTTGTTCCCCTTCTCCGGGGATTATTTCCGTCATTCTTGTCCAGCTCGCTTGCACCTTTGCATTTAACTGCATTATGATCAAATAAAGCCTAGTTATTTTATTGTTATTTTTTAGTATATTAAGCTCAGCATTCGTTAGTAAAGAACAAGTAGGCTCCACTTTCAATAGTAAATTTGAGTTAAATATAAAAATAATTAATATGTTTTCTGGAATTCCTCATGTTCGCTGTGTCTGACAAATTGTTCTGGAAAAAGTTTGTTTGTTTGTTTGTTTGTTGTTTTTTCATTCACCCTATTTTTAGGTATATACGACAGTTTTCGCTGAAACACCCGGTATAACAGATGTGCACCGCCGGTCCACTAGTAATGTACCACTAGCGCGACAAACAGAAACAACCGACACCGACGGGCCTCAAACGCGTGCTGCAAGCACGGGCTTGTAATGAGCAGGCTTGTAATCCCTCGTGCTCACTTCAGGTGCACCGAGGGACTGCAAGCATGCCAAAGGTACCTTCGTGTGCACGCTGCCCGTGTTTGAGGCACGTCGGTATCGGTTGTTTCTGTTTGTTGCTGTAATGGGACTCTATCCCATTGTATTAAAACCTAAACATCACCTAACATTTCAATCCTTGCCCCATCTATGCAGCACTTACCTTAAGATGACACAACTGAAAAGCAGGTTCTGCTTTTTGCCACAGTGCGCGTAACGTTCAGAGCTCGCAGACTCAGAGCGCGTTCGACAAATGTCCTTGAACCAAATGCATGCATCCTCGTTTTCTCCCGGGTGATGGAATCCTGATTTGCCTCTCACTGTCCTTCGTGCAAAGCGTGCAAAGCCTGTGTTCCTAGTGCCATCTAGCGCCCAGTTGAGAAACGACGGCAAGGAGAAGCGCGAAACGCGAGAGGTTCGAAACAAAACTGGCCTGCGGACTATGGCATTTCGTGGTGTTTGTATTTTTAGAGCTTTACCTCGCAAGTTCTCGATTTGTCGTTAGCTTATGCGAAACAAGTGTAGCAATGCAGCATCATAAATGTTCTTTATTTCGTTATTGTTTAGAGGATGAATCCTTCCGTACTAATCGTGTACTTACTCCAATATTCTGCCTCTGTGGCACTTGGAGTGCTCCAGGATACTCTGAATAAGGAAATAAATAAATACCGTATTTTCCGGGCTATAATCCGCGGACTATACATGCTTAAAAATTGAAATTTCAGGCTGTGCGGACTATCTACGCGTGCGGACTATGTACAGGATTTTTGTTTTTCAATATCGTTGATTATGACAATCCGAAACAGATTTTGTGAATGAAATAGTATGTTAATGATGATTTACGTATATTATACGCTTCTTTGTGAGCTAAAGAAAGGAGACACTTTCAAGGTGTGCCGTGTATGAGAATATTTTCGTGTCGACTATGCACCAGGTGCGGACTATGTACGACGCCCGGACTATGCACCGGGTGCTGACTTATCTAACCAAAAACTTTTTTTTTGACCCAATATTGCCCCTGCGAACTATAATCCGGAAAATACGGTACTTCGTTACAAGTAAGCCGTATCCAGTAACGGTTTAGTTCTAGGTGGATACGTCTTTGGCATGGTAACTTGGGTAAACGCTAGACGCAGAAGCAGACGTAAAAGCGTTAGTCGACCAGCAGCAGGTAGCAAGCGACACACATAGCAGCAGGTGCACCTTACTCTGCTGGCCCGTTGGCGCAAGCTGCGGATGTTACCTATAGACTTATAGCCGGTGGCGTTTCGCTGCTGTATTTTATTTCTACACCAAGAGTAAGTTTCACTAACTTTAATAACATTTTTGCATAAGTTACACTTGAAATAAGGGTAAGGGTTTGAACTAGAAAAAACGTCATCAACCACGCAAACATGTTTAATGTTTTGCTCCAGCTTCCTTTCTGAGAATTTTAGCAATCAGAAGGTATATATTTCAGGCCTTCGTGATTGGTCGAGCTCTCCTTACCAGTACGGCGGTGATTGGCTCTTCTCGTGCTCTGCATGCGTGAAAGCCGGAAACACAAGCGATTGGCAGGGTATAAAGACATGCTGATCATGATGGCGATGAAAGTGAATGTTTATCATGATTATGACTGTAATGATACTTTCGATAACTAACATCGGGAATAATTATTCACAAAATGTGCAACCGAGCGGTACACCTCACCAGCCAACAATTGTAAATTCCTCACGAACAAAACTCTATGCCGAGCCCTCAAAGGCAGTCCAGACAAAACCAAGTATAGGCAAGAAAACCGGTTCTGCAAACGACGTGATTCAGAACCCCGCCACTCGAAAAAGAAGGGGAGTCGTTTTCACAACCAGGAAGACAACAAAACACGAAGTGCCGACTATAGGATAGAACATTTTCCACCTTGTTTCTCCATTCCGGCCCTTTTCGATCTGCGTGCGCTAACATCATACCGGCGTTCGGTCTTGTAGCAACGGTTTGCGTCATGCCCGTTAAAACCCCAACGCTAGAAGTCGTACTGGACCACGCTCTAAGAAAAAAGGTAGGTGTCAAAGGACTAACGGCAGCATTTGGTCCATGAACTCCCATTGCTCCCCCGAAGAGACCATCTGGTTCGAGCACGCGCACGGTGCGTAAATGACGAGGACTAACTGCTCTCGACCGGGACCAACCGGCACAGATCACGTGCTTTCTTGCTGCGCCTCCGCGATTGCGCGCACCGGAAGTTCAGAGGCAGCCGCCGCCAGCGCAGTCGTCGCGGCCATCTGGCGTCCCGCCCATCACGCCGGAAACGTAGTACGTTGTTGGCGGCTTACCTGCATCTGTGACGAGCGTAAACGCGATCGCGACGGGTGAAGCCAATACGCCAGCAGCTAGGCACACGGGGTATTCGTCGCAACTTTACCTGCACTGTCTGGCAGGGTCACCGAACTCCCCTGATTTTACAGCCCGCAACCGTGGCTGGGTCACGGAGGTCTGCAACAGGCGTTGGCGCAGTAGACGACAGATCCGCGCCGTTAACCGAAAGCGCCATCAAGAAACGGTTTCGAAAGAAGAAACGCCAGGGCCAGCGTTACGTCCGGACGGAGCACTTCGAACCCGCATACCTAACCCTCCCCCCGCCCTCTCCTCTTCTCCCTGGTGAACTCAGGGAATAACATTTTGATGCACTTGAAATATGTCGGACGCGGGCCTGCCAGACACTTCGAAGAAGAAAAGAACAAATACCACCACCGGCACGTCGCAAGATAACCAACGCGATAGATACCCTTTCTCCCATTCCCGTGCGCTCGTCCCCGGCTACGTCAGTTCCTCCTCTTCACTTCGTTTTCCTCCTTCGCATTGGCGGCGACTCTCCTCGCACCCTCCGTCCGCGCCACGCGCCCCGCCGCCAGGGCCTGAGCGAGGCTACCGCGAGGCGCCCATACGCGCGACGCTGCATAGTGCCGGGCCGCAACTTTGTTATTGCGCACGCAATGGACTACGGATTTTTTTTTTTTCAGATATGAATGACACTCTTTGTTTTTTAACCCAGTAGAGCCAGCGTTGCTGCACCTTTATTGAGTTACAAGGCCCGGGAAGACGTCTCGATCGGCAAAGATGACAGCGTGAGCAGGGTTGGAATTGCGCAGGCGTGGCGGGCACAGCTCACTGCCAATTCCGTTGAACGCAAACGATTAAAAAAAGCAAAGGTGGTTTTGAGTGTTGTTTGGGACATCGGCACGCACTGCGAAAATATATTTTGTATACCCGTTTATCGCAGGCGAAGGCTGAGAGCAGGCACACAATAGAATGCACCTCTCACTGCGTGTAAACAGAGTTGAGCAAGCGACCGCGCTACTATCGGGAGCACGTGCCGTCGCTTTGAACATGAATTAAGCACGCGCCCGCAAGGCTCGCAATCCTTGGCTTACGCTCTACTACAACATTAGTCGGCATTCCTGAACGAGTGCTAATGGGAGAATCGGCATCACCTCGAGTCAGGCAAATAAACCATCACCACAACGCGTGCAAAACTGGGACGTTTTTGGTAATTTTTAGCATCCCCGATCGTTTTGATCAATACAGCAGCCGGTTTTCGCTTCATTACGCATATTTTTATAAACGTCGAATACTACCTGGAGCCGTGCGCATGCGCGCAGACTAATATACGCGCCATCCGGTATTTACGCGCCTTGTGCATATAATGCACCATCAAATATACTCACCTGTATCCCCTCCGCTAAATTTTAAAAAAAGCGCGCTCGGCTGCTTTGTTTGCGCGTTTCTCATTCATTCCATATGTTAGATGCCTTTTCATTCTTAATGTTTGAGAGATCATTTTGACGTTCTCACGTGCAAAGTACACCCTTGAGTTCACTTGCAAAGCGTAGTAAGCTTGGTCGCACCTGCGGCGTACCTTAGTCGTGAGTTACAAAAATGAGGACAGAGAAATCCTTCAGTAGAAGCCTTCAAAAGACAAGAGAACAAGTTTCTTTATTGTCAATAAATGATGTTTGATTAATCACGGAAGACAAATCACGATACAAAGATGAAGACAATAAAATATTTATTGTTACAAGGCAAAATATTGCACATTCGGAAGAGGTCGGTGTGAACAAATGGAAGGAGCTGCATAAGGCCCCGGGCCTCTTGAGGCCAGTCTGCCGGCAAGATCAGCTGGCTCAAACCGATCTTGAAGTGAAGTGATCCTGAAAAATAAATGCAGCATCGCATATTTTTAGTGTCCATTCGTGAAGCACCGATCGCGGAAATATATTGCACAAACAAAAGCGCGAGGTGCTCAATCGTTGGTGACTCTCCTTTCACTGACGCAATATACGCGGTAACACTACAACCATCTTTATTTAGCGGCACCCCAGTCTCTCACGCATCGTTCTCAACTCGGCCGACCAAGGCAGAGCGGGCTAAAAGTGAGCGAGTCAGTTTCCATTTACGCGGGAAAAAGACGTGTCAAAGTTCTTCATGCCGTGATGTTGTTGCGTGTTTATCTCGACACATGCTCGTATTAGGCGATCTTCATTGGCGAGACCGAAGGAGACAGGTGATACGATCCAGAGTTTTAAGTGACTTACCTCGCAAAGTCTCCCTCGGAGGCTGTCGAAACATTTCACGCCGATTCAGTGGAGCCATTTTCTTCGTCACTCGAAGATTTCTTTTTCCGTCAGAAGGGGCAAAAGCTTCTTCCCTTTTGCACATGTTGTTTGTGCATTCCACAGCGCAGCATCCTGGCATCGCGTTGCCGCCGAAATCGTGGTAAAAAATTAAAAAAAAACCAACGGCCGGGCCGTAAGCAACGGAGCCACTGCTACTCTCGCCGAGTGATGGCGTTGATTTCTAGCAGGCCACCGAATCGCGCGGGATCACGGCCAAGTCAACGGTCATGTGTCGCGCCCGATCCAATTGGAAGCGATGGAAAAGAGAACTTTTGAGACGGAAAGGGCATGGGTGAGGAAAATTTCTCTTAGCTAAATGTGCTGCACTGCGAAGCGTTCTCACAGTACAAATGCGTGACCAGAAAATGAAAAGCAAAAATTGGTTACAGATTGAGATGAGGACAAACACAACGTACATGAATTGGCGCAGACTAACAACTAAACAGTTGTTAGCCTGCGCCCATTCATGTACGTTGTGTTTGTCCTCATCTCAATGTAACTCATTGTTTTCCTTTCATTTTCTGGTCACACGTTTGTTCTGTAGAACGTCGCAACGCAACACATTTAGCGAGCGTACCAACAACTAACCTAAGCTCAAATGCAAGCTTTATTAATGAAATTTATCTTCCCCATTTCAGACAATGTTTGCGCTACACTTCTCAGTATATAGGGCCTTATACTGGATCTGGAAAGTTTAGACAACGGATTTAACTACATTTCCAGGGACTCTGAGGTCGATTCACGCCCGCCGCGCCTTCGTAGTTTTGGCAGTCTCCGACATCCGGCACCGAGGCAAGCAAACTTGGAGAAATGGGCTACGTCTGTCGTTCGTTGTTTCCAGGCACACAGGGATCATTGTGTTTTGGCCGTTTGCGGACTCGAATACCTGCGAACTCTCTTTGGTGTCCTGTGTTTGTGTCAGAAGTCTCGAGCGTTACACACCAAGCCGCTATCAGGAATATCAATGCCGACTTTGAAGACGCCATCGTCATTTGAGGGAAAGCTGGCATTTTTTTGTATTTGTATTAGGCTACGTGTCGAGGCCTGCTACTGGTGGAAACCACTGAGTTGAATCGTTCAGTGGCTTCTGTACGTGTGTGACAACCCCGGTCCCTTTCGCGTGCGTGCCATTTTGGAGACGTGTCGTAACAAGGGAAGGAATTTCAAGACATCACTTGATCCGCAGATCAGCAAGGATTCGTATGTGTGTGTATACTTTGGAGATGTACGTGTAGAACGTGCGAGTACATATTAGAACCATTATATTATAGTACCTGCTAGAGCTTAGCGGCTGAAACTAACTGCATCAATTGCGAGATACTCTTGTTGTCTGTATACCATATCAATACATGTGAAGCTCAACGTCCCATCGTATTCACGATCTCGACCTATCGCCTTTTCGCTCGTAGCTCAGTCGCTTATGTTGTGTGTTCTGGATCTGATCTCGCCTGTCGCTTATGTTGTGTCTCTTAAGCTCTGTAGGTTTGTTTTCTATTCTTTCTTTGTATTTGACCTGTGAACCCACCCCCTCTGTAATGCCTTCGGGCAATTGGAGGGACTCATCAACAAATAGTGTCACCTTCATCTTTTTCTCATTTGGAGACCTAGGAGATTGGTAGGCACACGTCCCCTGTATTCAATTGCTCAGACGTTTACTCGTATTTGTATTACAATGTGACGAGGCGAGACTTACCTTTATGCACAACCGTAACCTCAACTTAAAAGGCATTGTGAGTGATGGGTACACACTGTACTCATTGAATGCCTCCACAGCATCTGTTCAGCCTCTCTAACAAGGGTATGCGCTGCCAGTGACGGCAAAACAATAAGGACAAAGCTCAAAGCTTGCTCAACCTGCAACAGTGGTGGTAAATATTCACAAAGTCGGCCTTGGCAAAAGTTCTAGAATAGTGTTTAAAAAATAGGTGTCCTTGTTGACACGCAGTGTTAGAAATTGCTGAGAATACCGAAACAGAAAAAAATAAGAAGAAAGATCTGAGTCTGTGCACCCTGACCTATGTTCCGTTCAAAATTGTGTCCATGAACATGCATCTCCATCGAACATTTGTAACCATATCAAACGTTCTTCAACCTCACCTTCTCTCAACAGTGAGCTCTTTGATTTCTTTCATTAGGTCTGCTGCAGGGCTCTTCCAATGCGTGGCATGAATCGTGCAAATAATTTATTGGCAACAAGAAATGTGTATTTTCTTATCCAAGTGCCAAGCCATTCTAGAATACTACAAAAGGGAAAACGGTAAAGCAATGACTAACCCACAAGATGAACTTTGTGTATCCAATTTTATCGTTTATAGCAGGGGTTCTCAACTACTAACGTTCGGGGGGCCGCTTCTGGATTGGCGGAAGTGATGGGTGATCCCATCCACCAGGGGACGGGGGTATTGGATCAACAGTGACAAAGGAGTAACTGAAGAAATCTAACCGTGAAAATGAACTATGAAGTTCTGAAACTAAGAATAGCAAACCTTTATGCCGGTAGGTCAGCTCTTCAGGCAAAAAATTTGGTTTTGTCTTGGAAATGTAGGTCCTAAGGAAGCCCAAAAGAAGACAAAGTGCAAAACGCCAAACTTGACTTTCTTTGGCCGAGTCTTGGGTCGGACCACATGCCAAACTGCCAAAATTAGGCTTCACTGCTGGTAGTTTGGCTGCCGTTTGGCATCTTTGGGCATAAATCTTCAAACAAGCGCAAGAGTTAGGTTCCCCTACTGGATGTTTGGTTTCACATGGCAACTTCTGACCTAAATTGCCAAAAAAGTGCCACATTTAGGGCGTCATGCCTTGTTAGTTCTTCGCTTCATATCTGGCATCTTTGGCTCAAGTCTGGCACTGGCAATTATATGACGAGTCATAACTGCGCCGGAACGCTAAAGAAAATTACTATATGGCACTAGTACTTGAACAAAAGTACTCAGGCAGAACTACTGTGGCCTCTGAGCAATATCATATTAGGCCAGAGTTAGCCCCCTAGGATTACCAAGCTTGCGTCAAGTTGGGCGTTTCTCTTACGTCCTACCTAGGTACTCACTCTGTGCCACTTTGTTGGTCATTTTAGCTTTTGTGAAACACCCTGCATCAATAAAAAAGGTTTTATTGCTTGGTTTCACTGACGGCTAAGGGCTTCGCGGCCCTAGAAGGCTTTCAGGGACCCCAAAGGTCAAGACGCCCATTTGAGAACCACTCGTCTCATTGGGAGGGGTTCAAACGCTGCACCTCAAGCGGCTAACTCCATGCATGGCGACAAAAAACAAGGACGCGTAGCGCCGTGCTGGTGTAGCTGAACGCCGCGACAGCGCTCAGGTAGTGCTCATACTCTCTCGTCTCCCCTGAGGAGGGCTCGTACCCAACTCCGTCGTGAGTGAACAATACAGCATGCACCGTGCATTTCTTCAGCGCCTGCTCAAGGGCCGATGTGGGCCAAGCTCAGCTCTTCTGACGACTGCTTTCAACAGAGAACCGACGGTCCCGTCCCGCCAACGTAGCTGCGCGATATTTACACTTTATTATGTTACATAAATAAAGTCCACAGGACTTATGTTGGGCAACGCAAAAGCTTAAGGAAAACAAGCTGGACAGAGCGCACCCTATAGATCAATCTCCCTCACCAATTGAGCCACAGCATTCTACAGCACATTTTAGTGCGCTGTAGAAGGTTAGGACGAGCTTAAGATGGCGGAGATATTATATTCCAGTCCGAATTTTTGTTTCAACAGGAAGTGTTAGATTTTGTTTCATCTTGAGTTTAAAAAATGAAATAGTATTGAAATCCTTCTCTGTCACACGTTGAGGTACCGTACCAGATTTTTTCATTTCTAGTTAATTACAAACTTGCAACACCAAAGTTAAACTTGACGCAAAAAAATCAAGAGATCAAACATCCAAAATAATTTAGATGAAAGTTATGACAATATCAGCATCACCCGTTTTCCCTTGCAGATGCAGCAAAAAAAAAAACTAAGACAATTTTATTGTGTTTTGTTACTGGAGTCGTAAGTCGAGAGATAAGACCGTGAAATGAGCGAGAAAAAGATTAATTTGACAATATTTCACAAGCATCAGTGTATTTTAATCTCAGCTTAAAAAGAATTGGTCAGTTGCATACCAAGCTAATAAAGCCTCTCTGGCTTGCTCCAGCCAGACTCGGATTATTTCAGACCACCTCGGGATCTTAAGCATGCAACCTTTAATCACAGTTACACTGCGCTGTGCCGACCTCAGAATATGGAAGTAACTGTATATGCTCCCGCTTGCAGGCGGCAGTACCGCAATGGTGCCATTCTGGGAGCCAAGCACTGCGGGGAAGCCACGGTC